>JAXCGZ010015859.1:0-37500 GCA_037179515.1 Halocaridina rubra | reverse complement strand
CTTTACATTATGTATTCTTCGTGCCCAGGCCCGATGAGGGCTGTTTTATTTTAGAATTTTTTTTGGCCCGTCCTGGTGTGACAATCATAAAAAAAAAAAAACCATCCCTCGTTAAACTTTTATTGTAAAAAAAAAAAAAAAAAACACACACAGCATAATATATATATATATATATATATATATATATATATATATATATATATATATATATATATATATATTTTTTACGAAAACTGTAATTGTATAAGTGTGTTGTACGTCACGGACTCCCATTTCAACCTAGGGCTAGGACGGTTGCCGTCTTGCGAAGGACTTGTTTTGGCAGATGTAATCGTTACCCTGAGTGCATGCCTTTGCTAACCTCAGACCGTGGCGGGGCGCGAACCCTCGACCTGACGACTCAAAGTCGCGGACGCTACCGCTTGAGCCACGGTGACTACGAAAACTATAATTGTATAACCAAGTCCAAAATGACCACTTGTGCACGTAGTCTGTGTTCCGGCGAAATTAACACATGATAGTTATCGTTATGAATTTTCATCAAGTCTGATACATGCTTGGATTTGTTGAATGTGTGCTTTGGCTCGACCACCCCTTATAAGGGATTGCGGTCGTTGTAAATGTATATATGTATGTCCAATATGTATGATTTATTATCCATATTAATTTTCAACCACTTAGATCCAAAATAGAATGAATAATGAATCATCACTTTCTCTTTTCTATCGTTACTACTTCCATCGCTGCTCTGATGAGCTGGTAAGTAGTATCCCTCACCCGTTGTCTAGATCGTGTAACACTCGCCACAGCCTCGATTCACAGATACTGTGTGGAGATATGTAGCTCTTGGCTTGGTTCTTCCCTTCCACCTCTAGACTCTGGAAGTCTTTTCCCCTTTCCGTCTTTCCAGCTCTTATGACCTATCTTCCCTCAGAAAGCTGATCTATCATAATTTCAGGGCCTGATCCTACTATATTTTAGGTGTTCATTACTTGGACTATTATTTCAGCTTGTCCTTTTCCTATTATCGTTGTCTTATATCTGCCTTGTTCTTAAGTATCCACTCTTTGCTCGTCTCAATGTTTTTTTTGGTGCCCGGGCCTAATGAGAGCAGTTTCCTGGCCTATCCCGGTGTTACACTCATAAAAAAAAAAAAAATGATAAGGTTATTTAAAATTTACACGAATTATTAATACAGAGCCTTCAATGATTAAATATATAAAGGCATTAATTCCCCAGCTCCATCCTATATATGTGCTGCGCCATCCGAACAGGGATTAATAGTGACTCATAAAACGCCAAACATGCCAACAAATTAAACAAACATTCCTGTAAAATAAACAAATAATCAAGAAGTAAGTAAGTAAACCACATTAAACAATGGAGTGTAGGCCTACTCTTTAAATTAAACAAACATTCCTGTGAAATAAACAAATAATCAAAGAAATAAGTAAGTAAACAACATTAAACAATGGAGTGTAGGCCTACTCTTTACATGAATCAAAGAAAATTATGATAATAATAAAATGTGATTTAGATCTTACAAACAAGTATGAAAAATGTGACTTAAAGAAAAACACAAAACGTTGAAAATGAAAGACATATAAAAAATGCTGATAATGATGATGAAGAAAATAAAAGTATTAAGAATAAATGCAAAAAAACTTTAAAATTTGGTTTTAAACTTCGACAGAAGTTTGCGAGAGATTTTTATGTCTCGAGATAATCCTCTTCCGGATTCTGAATATTTCAAATTGACAAACTTTTGCATACGAGAGAGAGAGAGAGAGAGAGAGAGAGAGAGAGAGAGAGAGAGAGAGAGAGAGAGAGAAGTCAGTATCGAAGGGGAAATGAAAGGATGGAATGCTGAAATCTTTCAGACGAGAGAGAGAGAGAGAGAGAGAGAGAGAGAGAGAGAGAGAGAGAGAGAGAGAGAGAGAGAGAGAGAGAGACAGAGAGAGAGAGAGAGAGAGAGAGAGAGAGAGAGAGAGAGAGGAGAGAGAGAGAGAGAGGGTCAGTATCAAGGGAAAAGGAAAGGATGGAATGTTGAGATCTTTCAGACGAGAGAGAGAGAGAGGTCAGTATCGAAGGGGAAAGGAAAGGATGGAATGTTGAGATCTTTCAGACGAGAGAGAGAGAGAGAGAGAGAGAGAGAGAGAGAGAGAGAGAGAGAGAGAGAGAGAGAGAGAGAGAGGTCAGATCTGAAGTGGAAATTAAACTTTTTTGTTTTTAAAAATTATTACGTAATACAGCGCCAATCAAGTGCAATAACTGAAATAACATAGGAAATTAATCTACGGAATGCTGAGATCTTTCATACTATTTTAATCTTCTTCTTCTTCTTCTTCTTCTTCTTCTTCTTCTTCTTCTTCTTCTTCTTCTTCTTCTTCTTCTTCTTCTTCTTCTTCTTCTTCTCAGCTTTAACCCATTTTTATATGGGGTCGCCGTTGTGAATGAGTCGTCTCCATCTGTTTCTGTTCTTTGCTTCATATTCATCAATACCCTTCCATTGCAAGTTTTCCCCTATACAATCACGCCATCCCTATTTTGGTCTTCCTCTCCTCCTTCTACCCCGAACTTCCATCTCCATCGTATGTCTTCCAACATGATGTTCGTCCCTACGTATCAGGTGTCCATACCATCTAAGCCTTCCCTCCTGTATTTTCTTTGATAATTCAACTACCTTTGTCGATCCTCTTATATACTCATTCCTAATTCTATCCTTCCTTGTTACTCCAGACATCCACCTCAACATTCTCATCTCTGCTACATCCATCCCCTTCTCCTCTGTCTTCCTTATACTATTTTAATAAATCTTCAAAACAACTAAATACAAATTTCAAACACCAAGTATAAAGTAAACATCGAAAAGGTAAAAAAAAGAATAATAATAAAAGTAATAATATAGCAATAAAAATAAAAGTTATTATTGTAATGTTGATTACTTGTAATCTCTAATTTTGTATTTAAAGCATTTTTTAAACCTAAAATTTATGCGTTTAGGCTCCATAATACTTTTCTGTATGTCTCCTCTTTATCTTATTCTTAGACATTTTAAAATGTATGAGAGAGAGAGAGAGAGAGAGAGAGAGAGAGAGAGAGAGAGAGAGAGAGAGAGAGAGAGAGAGAGAGAGAGAGAGAGAGGAGAGAGAGGAGAGAGAGAGAGAGATTAATATCTTAAGAACTAAAAAAAATTGTTTTTTTTTATTAAAAAAAAAAACTCCGTGAGAATACAATTGTACGAGATTCAGTTTATAAATAAAAGCAAGAGGGCGATTACATCCGTACTAGAAAAATAATAGCAAATTTATTCTATATAGATTCAGTAAATAGACATCCTTTGAAAAGAGCTGTAGAGGGAAAAAAATAAGTTAAAGAAAATAACAGGTCAGCAAAACTTTTCTGATTATTATATATGTGGATAAAAACATAACAACAACGTAAAAAAACATTAATGGACAAGAAAAATGAAAATGAAAAATGTATAACTCATTGGGTCACTTTTTATGAGGGTAACGTTACAAAGGCCTCCCCCAATATTTTCCACTCGTTCTCAAATCGTGACGTCGTACTATCATCAAAACGGCGACGACAACGACTGCACACGTTTTTAAGTTACGTTGCTTGCTTAACGTAGCGGAGTAAGTGAAAAGAAGTTACGGTGCAAGACAGGTATTGGACAAATTATATTTTTATTATTATAGATATATTTATTAATAATTAATATCAGCGAGATGTATATGTGGAACGACTTCATGTTTCTTTTGAGTTATTTACGTTAACCTTGAAACCATCTTTTTCACCCTAGATTGGATCTCCACATTTATCACTAATATTCATTTAGAAAAGTTAAAGAATTATAGGTATTGGATATTAAAACATGGATTTGTGGCTTGATGGAGAATAACGTTAGTAACACCGTTTGGGGTGTATACAGATTAAATCGAATATCATAATGGTAGAGCATGCAAGTAATGAACCCAACAACGCTGGTTGGATCCCATCCATGAGGTTTTAGGAAAGGCATCCACCCATAAGCTCCATATAGCTTCAACCAGGTGTGTTTCCACAACCATTCATGGGGACGTATTGTGCTTGGGTGGGGGAAGGAGTTGTAAATCCAGACAGGGACTTTTTCCATTATTATTATTATTATTATTATCAGTAGTAGCAGTAGTGTTGTGATTCTTGTTACTGTAAGCATTGAGTTTTGGCATTTTGTCTGCTTGCCTGTAAATCAATTATGAAGTAGACCATTGTAATGTATTGGGTAAAGTTGAAAACAGCTGACGCATAGAGCACGCCCATATGAGTGTCCCATGTGCAAGCTAGAAGTCTCACGCGGCTCTCTGTCCTCTGACACCTTGCTCAAATGGCGGGCAAAACTGGCGTTGTTTAGGTGCCCCCACACCGGCTAGTACAGTGGTAACGCGCTGGCTTCGCATTCATGAGGTCGAAAGATCGGTCCCCGTCCAAGACCGAGAGTTTAAGCTGTTTACTGGCAGGAACTGCTGTGGTTGGACACCACAGTGGGGGGTTGGGGCTTGTCCCAGCTGACGAATACCCATTGTATTGTAATGGAAATAAAGGTTTATTATTATTATTATTATTATTATTATTCTTTGAAATCCTATTGGTGGAGGCATGACATGACCAAGTGCCTGAACCGAGGTTATAAAAGGGATCATGGCACGAGCGGGAAAGTCAGAGTATTGTTGGCGCCCATGCAGATAACATTACATTAAGGGGACGGGGGCATTGAGGCTTAAAGGGACAATGTAGCATCTAAATAAATTAAGTGTTAAGTGGCTTCACATATCTATTATCACCTTGCACGCTATATATCTGGTTTAAGGTGGCAACAAAAGAATAATCAAATACACGACAGTGGATAACAACTACTATTACACCAGTGCTATACCGCTGGCTATGATACAATATATAATACTACGCAAGTAGGTAGAGAATATGTGTACGACATTGGTAGGCAACGATAGGATCTACAGCCATACGACACTGGTGGCAGCTGAGTCCCATGTGCAGCTAGAAGTCTCACGTGGCACTCTGTCCTCTGAGACCACGCTCAAATGGCGGGGAAAACTGGCGTTGTTTAGGGGCCCCCACACCATAGGTTATGGGGTGTTCCCCCTTCTCTGAAATCCTATTCGTGGAGTCATGACCGAGTGCCTAAACCGAGGTTATAAACAGGGTCATGGCATGAGCGGGAAAGTTAGAGTATTGTTGGCGCCCATACAGATAACATTACGTTAAGGGACGGGTGCATGGAGGCTTAGAGGAACAATGTAGTATCTAAATAAATTAAGTGTTGAGTATCCTCGCATATCTATTTTCACCTTTCATGCTGTAGATCTGGTTTACGGTGGCAGCGAAAGAATAATCAAATGCACAAAAGTGGATAACGACTACAATTACACCAGTGCTATACTGCCAGCTACGATATGATATATAATACCACACAAGTAGGTAGAGAATATCTATATGACACTGGTAGGCAACGATAGGATCTATAGCCATACGACACAGTAATGACTGATTAATCTGATATGTAAAATAGAATTACCTAGTTCTCAGAATAACGCAAAGTTAGGTTCTCAGAAGTGACGGGTAATGTGAAAATCGTGTAATGTAACGAGTCATTATCCATAAGAAATATTGATAATGGGCATAGATAGGTTTCACAGCCGTACATAGACACACTATGCCAAAGATATAAGATAAGTAAAACATATTTTATAAGTACATAAAGCAGAAGCTGTAGTTATTTATATTAACATGCAAATAGTGTAGAGTATAAAAGATATATAGATTTACTGTACAGTAAACAAATTAATGCATTCTATTATGCAGTGGGCAACAGGCATACACTGGGATGTGCATGGTGGCGGTGAGGGCGTAACTTAAGCGGTAGAAGAGGAGGAGGATGTGGGAGAATGAACCTCTGTCTTCAAACGTTTTTGCTCTCGCACACTTTTTCCCTGACAATATTATAAGGCAAGTTTGTTTGCTGTTTGTTCTTAATGCTTTTTTTCCATCTCTCCATAATATTTGAATGCATTAAGTGGTAGAAGAGGAGAAGGATGCGGGAGAAGGAACCTCTGTCTGCAAACGTTTTTCCGCCTCCGTATTAGCTGATGCACTCTCACACGCTATTTCCCTGATGATATTATATCACAAGTTTGTTTGCTGGTTGTTCTTAATGCTTTTTTCCGTTCTTTCCATACTATCCGATTGCATTAAGCGGTAGAAGAGGAGGAGGATGCGGGAGGACGAATCTCTATCTGCAAACATTTTCCGCCTCCATATCAGCTGATGCGCTCTCGCACGCTTTTTTCCTGACGATATACAAACCTTAACACAAACACAGTTAGAACAAGCAATATATCCACGCAGTATGCTGGGTAAAGAGACACTGAAGCACATGGCATCATGGTGGAAAAGTGCTTCCGAGGCGGTCGATTATTTAATAAGATGAATATTTTTTTTTCAAATTTATTTGCATGGGTTTATTTGTGTATCTTGCATTTTTAACTATTATTTTTTAGGGGCGTTATTCCAGTTTCGCGGATTTTAAACACGCATAAAAAACGAACTGAGTGTATTGTTATTCTTTATATTATATGGATGTAGAGTATATGGCAACATCTTGAATTACACGTATGCTTGCACACATGCATACTAAATGGCCGCATTCCCCCTTGAAAGGGGGTGACCGAGTCAAAGCACACATTTACCATAAATTAATATGCCTCTATCAATACCTTAATTCGTTGAGTATAAAGGGCTGTCACAATTCCCTCCATCACCACCATGTTTGTGTCAAGCTCGTCAGCTTGAGCTGGTTCACACTTAAAGCCTATTAAAGAGTACCAGTACTTAAAAGTCACCTAATAATAGTATGTTCCCCTAAACTTTCTTTGTCATGTAAGCAAATTTTGTATCAATGATATGGCAGCTTTTGGCTACTTCTTCTTCTTCGTCTACATCTTTTCCTACTTTTATGTGGGGTCAATGTTTTGAAGATATTTTATAATTGAAATATTGCTATCATTATTTTTTTTTTTTGTAATTTTTGTTAATAGTAGTTGCAGTGAAAAACAATAAGGTCACTGCATATATGATGATAAAAAAGCAGTTTTTCAAACATTAGTCATTAAGCTAGAGTTCGTGTCACTTTATTTATTATTTGCTTGTAATGCACTTGATTACTCTCCAGCAATATTAAAATCACTTTGTTTGTGGCCTACATTAAATCGTGTTTTTATTCAGTCTGTTGTTGTCCACCCCATTCGAATAGGGATCAATAGTGACGCATAAAATGGCAAATGACAACATTATGAACTTTTGTTTAGCTTAATTCATCAACTTATCATAAAAGAATTCAGTATATCATAATTTGCATGTAACTAATCATATGATTTTTTTATTTTCCAGGAACTAATACACTATCTTTCTGAAGATGTTTTCGCTGGAGGCAATTGAAGCTCTTGCTGCAGAAAATAATTCCAATAAACCATCAAGTAGCAAAGTCAAGAAACCAGCCAAGAGGTATGTAAAACTTTATTGGTTTTAAACTTAGAATCATTCTTTTAGGATATTTTTATGAACCATATATGCATCCTTTTCATGAGAAATTCGGTAAGCATATTATGATACCCTGTACTGGTAGGGCAAGTACAGTGGTGACCCCACCCTACGAACTTAATCCGTTTCAAAAAAGTGTACGTGGGTTGGAAAGTTCGTGGGTTGGATTTGATTTTCCCATTGAAAAACATGTAAATTCAATTAATCCGTTCCAGGTCACCACAAATATTCATTTTAAAATTTTTAAGTCATGAAAGACAATAAATATAATACGGGTTATAAGCAATATACTCTGTAAAAGGAGAATAGCATACATAATTAAGGAAAATAAAATTAATAATAGAAATAAAGTACTGTATTTACCTTTGTGGATGATTGTTGTTGGCATACATGGATGGTGGTGGTGGAGGAGGAGGAGGAGGATATATTTTTTGGAAGGAGAGTCCCCTTCCATAAAAACGTTAGGGAACTCATCTGATACAGCCTGTATTTCTTGTAGTTTCTCTCTCTTTTCCCATTTGGAAACTGCTTCTCTGCCTACTGGAACAAGGAAACGATCCAGAGAAATTTGTCTTTTTCTTTGGTAAACTTTTCCAAAAATATTCATCGCATTGTCATTTACCATATTCACTACTCTACTGCCCACAGTGTTATCTGGGTGATGATTCTCAATAAAAGCTTGCACATCATTCCACTTACTAAAAATTTCTTTCAATTCTTCACTGGACACCTTTACCCCTTCCTCCAGTGACTGCTCCTCTTGGAGAATCTTCACCTGTTTACATTGCAACTCAATTAATTATTGTGGTAAGTTCTTCTTTGTGGTCCTCCACGTCCTCCTCATTGACCTCCAAGCCCAGACTTTTGCTTTTGGCCACAGTTTCTTTTACAATTTTGATAGCTAACTCCTGACTGAAGTCTCTATCAGTAATACAACCTGGCCAAAGTTTCCTCCAGGCGGATTTCAGTGTACAATATGGGACCTCCTTCCATGCTTTTTCAGTGAGGCCAATGCAGTGGAGGATATTAAAATAGTCTTTCCAGAAATCACGAAGGGTCAAATCCGTGTCATTGGTGACCTGGAAACACCTTTCAAAAAGACCCTTCGTATACAACTTTTTAAAATTAGAAATTACCAGCTGGTCCATGGGCTGAAGGATAGGAGTGGTGTTGGGAGGCAGAAATTTTACTTTAATGAAGTAATGTATAGCGAGATCATCTTCCACACCTGGAGGATGGGCAGGAGCATTATCCAGTATGAGGAGACAGTTAAGAGGAAAATTCTTTTCCTCAAGATATTTCTTCACTGCTGGCGCAAACTCTTCAATCAACCACTCTAGGAATAAAATCTGCGTTACCCAAGACTTTGGATTTGACCTCCACATTACTGGGAGGCTAGCCTTCAATACGTTATATTGCATTTAAAAACACTCGGATTTTCAGAGTGGTAAACTAAAAGAGGCTTGATCTTACAGTCCCCACTAACATTAGCGCACAATAAAAGGGTAAGCCTTTACGTAGGAATCCGTTGCTTTTTGGTCGGAACTAGCCGCCTCTCCGTGTCTCATGACGCTATGAGCCCCAGTTCGTTTACGAAAGTGTTCAAACCAGCTTCTACTGGCTTTAAATTCCTCCAGTTTAGTGCCACTAGAAGTCAGAGAGTTCGCTACTAAATCTTTTTGGATCTGCAAAGCCTTAGCGCATATTATCGTCTCACTAATATTATCGCCTACCAACTGTTTTTAATTTATCACCAACAATAAAAATTTTTCTACCTCTTCTATCACCTGTAACCTTTTCTTCGTTAAAATATTGACTCCCTTAGCCACGTCAGCTGCTTTTAAGATTTCTTTATTCTTTAAAATAGTACAGATGGTGGATTTCGGCATGTTATATTGTGTGGTGAGATCAGACACAAGCACCCCATTTTCATGTTTTGCAATTATTTCCTTCTTGGTTTCCACTGTTATGCATCTGGGGTGTTTGATGCCAATTTCGCTAACACTTTTAACTTTCTTAGGAGCCATAATAAGGGCTATATTGAAAGGAAAAACAGTGGAAAATAAGCAAGAACTGTGATAGAATAACGAACAAACCACAAAGCGCGGGCACCAATTCAGGACTGAGAGAAATCGAGAGCGGCCGAGTGTAACCCATGTGGGTGCCGAACGCGGCCGAATGGGACACGTGGTGGCTTGGCCAACACATTTTTGTACATGGGTTGGGGTCAAATTTTGTTTGTGGGTTGGGGGTCACCACTGTATGTATGTATGCCATTTTATGTGTCATTTTAATTCTTATCATTGGTATAGACACAGACATGTTGGAATTGGAGAATTCGGCTGGATGCCCTGCTGTGGGCTTAAAAACTAGGTTGTCATTCCTGGGTCGAGTGCTCTAATCTTTGCACTACCATGAGCTTAAGTTAAGGATTAGAGTAATCAGTAATCTCACAAATTCACCTCTGTAGTTACTTAGTGTGTTTATTCAGCATCTTATCTACAGCAGAATCCTTTAAGGTCCAATACCCGTTTTTCTTTTCAGATTTCTTCCTTTGATTTTGGTCACAATGCTCACCATGACAAAAGAAACCAAATGCATGATAAGCTGTCACAAGTTGTTGTGATACATACTGCAGTGATACATACTGCATATTCATGTTCTTGAAAGATGTTAATTGTCATTGTGCATTGTACAATAGCTCATTAGTGTTCATAATATTTTGCTGTTATAATGCACATGTGTTGTACTGTATCACATTGCATATATTATGCGCTGTAAAACAGCTTAGAGACCCAGAGCTTTACATTTAAAGAATAGTAAAGTTGTTATTTAAGATAATGAAGATAAGGATTTTTTTTCTTACCAACCAAAAATCATAAAAGAGAATGATCGTCTCTTATACAGGTATTTAATTTGATGTTTACAGAAACAGATTCCAGATTCTGGAGATGAGCTCAGGTAAAGGATCATGCTGTGTGACTGGTTTCACCTGAAAAAACAATAAGTAAACTACCTTCTAGGGAAATTTTGTGACGTGAAAATGGCATACTGTGTGAGTTGTAGTGTGGTTGAGCATTAGATGACTTGCTCATCAGTAGAAATGCAAGAGAAATATATTCATTATACAGAATGATAGAAAATGTACTCTGTTTAATGTGTCACAAATAGTCCCCATGAGAATATAGGTGGACACAAACATGTCGGAGCTGGAGAATAGAAGCATTGGTAGAAAAGGTATAGGTTGCAAACCACGTATGAGAAGCAAGATGTAAGATTATGCAAGAATAAGAAGATAGTAACAGGAAAAATGCATGGTTATTTACAATGAGCTTCCCATCTTGTGAGAATTTCTTAATGGAGCAGGATATTGGAGCTGAAGAATGATGTAGAATTCTTTGCATATATAGATTTACTAGATTTGTTTTTGTCATCTTGTGTTTTATGGTTAACGTGTTGACCTGCCGTAGCTTATATTATGCATTATAATTTTTACCGTGGAAAGGCTTATATTTATCTTAACTCAATCTATCTTTTTTCTCTAGAAATTAATAATAAATAAAAAAAAATCTTGATGTATTTATTACCAGATGTACCAATTAATCTTTTTCCTTCAATCTCAGGAAACGGATGATAACTAAAACAGATCCAGATATATATCAAATACCTGATGCTCCGTCAATAAGCAATCCACATGAAAGAGAAGATCAAGCATTATATTTTCTTGCAAAGGATGCAAATCTTATTCCTAAGAAGAAGAAATCCACAGCTACAAAAGCTAATGTCAAAGTAGTACATGTTAAGAATAAAACTCTGGTAGATGGAGTACTACCAGCTGTAAAGAAGAAGAAACATCGAGGTAAAAGAGGAGGGGGTGGTTTGTCTCATAAGACAGCGATGGGGAGTAATATAAAAACAGATATTGATTATGAGAAAGCTTTTTTAGAGTTCGAGAATGAGGCACTAGAGGGTGCCAGAATCATGGAAGACGAATGTGAACTTGACGATATATCAAACCACATCAAAAATTTTTCGCTCTCTTGTAATCATGGTAGCGTCAGGAAAAGAAATTCCGGCAGAAAAGTATGGACTCTTGATAAGAAGGCTAGAAAGGCCGAGAAGAAATTTGTGGCAAATAGACCATTTTATAATGAGTTTGAACTTGATTCAAAGATGCAGCCAAGTGAAAAAGACCTAATTTTCATGAAAAAGGAGAAACTTAAAGCTCAGGAGCTGGTTGACAGGCAAAATCTTGCTTGTTCCCCATCAGAGATCTTTGTTGTAGGAGAAAACAAATATGTAATTGTATTCCCTCCCCAGCAATCACTGTATTTTCACGGCGTTCTTTCTGTTCAACCACTAGTTGGAAGAGTCAACATTTTAGGATACCGTGTGGCAGAAATGGAAAAACGCGATATGTTTTCTTTATCGAGCCATGCGTTATTGTATGTAAAAGGAGTAGATGGACATCCTCTCAATATTTCGCTACGTAGCCATCTCATGGAACACGGCATAACTCACGAGAAAGTGCAAAGCTTAATTGATAGACAGGTAGCGTACTAGTTGACTGCTTATGTAATTTTTGTTGTCACTTTTTCTTTAATCTTTAGACAATGCTGCTTAGTTGTATATCTGCTACTTTTTTAATATTTAGATATAGCCGCTCAGTTGTATATCTGATCATATATGGGATACTTTTTGGAATTCTTTGATATTTAGACATATCTGCTCAAACAGGCGATGCTTCTTTTGGAAATCTGTAATATTTAGACTAGCTGCCCAGTAATATATCTGCTCACATAGAGTGCGCATCTTGTAGAATTCTTTAGTCTTGAAACAGCTGCTCAGTTATATATCTGCTCATATTGGAGATACTTCTTTTGGAATTATTTTTTACTTAGACGTAGTTGCTCAGTTGTATATCTGCTCATATAGGGGATTATTGTATTGGCATTCTTTAATACTTAGACATAGCTGCTCAGTTGTGTATCTGCTCACACAGGGGATACTTCTTTTAGAATTCTTTATTAATTAGACCTAGCTGCTCGGAGTTGTGTATATGCATCTATGGGGCTAATTCTATTGGAATTTTTTTATATTTGGACATAGCTGCTCAGTTGTATGTTTTCTCATATAGAGGATACAGTACTTTTATTATTCATTTTGTTATTTTCTCTTTTATCTTTGGACATAACTGCATAATTTTGTATCTGATTATATAGAGGATGGCAGAATACATATTTCTGTGAATTGCAGGATCTTGTAAAAATGAGTAACCCCTAGACCCTCATGTAATGTTATGTAGCCCCATAATTGGTTAGATTAAGTTGGATGACTCTCCTTTTTAAATATGAATAACTCTTTACAAGATCCGAATGTTCCATATGAGCTCTTGTATTTTCATAAGGTAGTTTGATAGAAACAAATCGTGAATTATTATTGGTTTCATAAAATTACAAAAAACTTATTTGAATGTATGTTCAGCTTTTGCATTTGTATTTAGCAACTTCAAAAATCATCAAGCTTAATTCATCCAATTATTATTTCTTGCTACGAGCATTTTTGTCAAAATTTGCCATTTAATTCTGCAAATGTATTTTTAATGTCTTTAGAGTTTTTTCTCTTTACTTGTATCCTTACAGATTTGTAATGTTTTGTAAAATTAGATTCTTAGATGCTCATCGATCTCTCTTAGAGGATTTGTTGACAGTAACATCATACTCTTGTTCTTCAAAAATGCTCTTGTGTTTTCGTATTTTTTTTTTTTATACTTTTTACATTTGGTGAAATTGACAGCATGTTCTAGTTTTATAAGAATACACATGCATTTTTGTACTTTCTTTATCTTGCATTTTTTATCTTTTTGTATTATTGGATATATTACAGCTTGGGCCCGTTATTGTATTGAGAGTGGAGAGGAGCGATCACCCGTTGGTTGAAAAACTGTCTATTATTGGCCAGAGACAGTTGAATTTTCCCAAAGTCCAGAAAACAAGGCAAAATATGCACGGAGCCTTAGTAACTATAGAAGACTGTGATAAATATTATCTCACCAAAGAATCTGTCGAGTGGCTGGACGTCATGGAAAGTATATCCTTATATCTTGAATGTGGAAATGGTAAGTTTGGAATTTCTCTCCTAGCTTCCACTTAATTTTTTTTTAATAGTTGCAATATCCAACTGTAGTCAGCAAAACCACCTTTATAGCAAAAAGATGGAAGCAACAGGATTGCATCATTCCATGTCCATCCTCGCCCTTCCTTTCAGTTGACTATCTGCCTCATGGCAGATCCTTGCCCACACCCTTTGGGTGATCCACTAGAGTGGTGAGGGGGAGATTGTGTTGGCCCTTTATCGCCAAGGAGGTATGAGGATTGATCGAGGTATATTAGCTTCTGGTGAATGAGTGTGCTTTGACTCTGCCACCCTCTTTACAAGGGAGATTGCAGTGTTTGTACATTTATATATGAGTATTGAATATTTTCAACTTTTATTTGCTGCTGATAATGGTATACATGAACCATTTCATGTTTATTATTTTGATGTGATGTTGACTCATATTTCCTTTACACTATAAGAGGTGAATAAATTGAATATGGGAGGGAATAGGAATTGTGGCCACCTAGCAAGACCTGGGTTCATTCAAATATGCAACAATATTAGAAATATAATTAGTAATGCAGTATTAACTTTTCTGCCCTACCTGTGTGTCTGTGTGAATTATTACACAGTTCCTTAATGTGATTTTGTGACGTAGAATAAAACAGTATTCTTACAGTGCTTCTTGTTTATTTAAAAACGCAGCAACATCTTCAGGGGTGCTGTAATTGATAGTCAATCCTCTCAATTGTTGCTGTGATACCTTGAGTGTTATTGAATTATTTCTTTTGAATATTTAATAGGCTTTTATTTTACAATTTATATTTGAATAGAAGGATATTTTAATGTGTATTTTGATAATAATGGACAAAATTATTTTCAGCACCTCGAATCGTGTTGTGCGGAGGTAAAGGCGTTGGCAAGTCCACCCTCTTCAAGTATGTAGTAAATAGATTGCTTAGCCGGAAAGGTACCAGAGTTCAGTGCTTAGATTTAGATCCTGGACAAGCTGAGATGTCTCTCCCATCGTGCGTATCTCTCACTCTAGTAACAGAACCTTTACTTGGACCTAATTACGCGTATCAACGTGAGGGATCCTCCCCAGACGTAAAACAGATCATGTTTGGATCCGTTAATCCACAGTTTGGCTTGCAAAGATACATCTCTGCCGTGAAGAGATTAATTGAACGAAGCAAAAAGTTTCCAGAGTGTCCTTTAGTTGTTAATACTATGGGATGGACGATTGGCACAGGCCTGGATCTAACTTTGGACATCATAAGGACCGTATCCCCATCTCATGTCATTCAGATACAGAGTTCGAATGCACGAAGTAACTTTGAGTTTTCGCTGACAAGCGAAAATGTCAGTCGGAACGTAGGAGGGGTGTGCACCAAACAGTTCCGACAGCAGCTTTATTATTCTCTGACTGAGGTCTTTTCTCTCTCTAGTAGAAGAAGCAATGTGGTTTCGTTTTCTCCGAAACTGTTGAGAGAGTTGTCCGTTTCGATTAACCTCAGTGACATATTACGTGACATTGCGACACATAAAGGTATTTTAGATGAAAGTGAGCACATGGTGATTGTGAAATGGCCAGATGTAGTTCTTCATGTGTGTGGTCCCAAAGTACCCAGAGAGAGAATTTTACAAGTATTGAATGGTAACTTAATTGCTCTCTGCCATGTGAACGCAAGTAAGATTGAGTCTTTTGGTCCTGATCTGCCCAAACACCTCATTGACGATTTGGATTATGGTCAGTGCCAAGGATGGGGTTTAGTTAGAGGAATTGATCCTCTGACTAAAGAACTGCATATATTAACAGCCTTGCCCTCAAAATTCATCGCTAAGCACGTAAATGCAATTATCATGCCGGAACTTCATCTCCCAGACAAAATTTTTAAATTCATCAATGAAGGTATGTTGAACAAACATTATTTGAAGTGTTCACTACTTTGTGTATGATATTCATGCACAGAATTTGGTAGCAAAATTATTGGAAGAGCTTCAGAATATATTTCATATTACCTTAGTGTATATTTTATAAACCCGTAATTACTTTATGCTGTTTTGTTGCCATGTACAATATAAGGAAAATGCCAAATTGTATAGGATACTTCTCAGTTCTCACCATAAATACCTCATTATTGTTAATTTTTAGCACGTATCTTTTAAATAAGCTACTGTTCACAGAATTATTATTATTATTATTGATATTATTATTATTATTAATATAAATATTATTTATGATTTTGTTGAGTTTTTGACTGGCAATTTAATCCGTACTGAAACTTGGGCTTGATCTTAAGCATCTAGCTGGGTACTTACTAAGCCTGCTTAATTGTCAAGTGCTATATTCAGCTACCCTCTCATTATAGCCATAGGCTCTGTCATAGAGAAGCTTTAGGAGTCATTTGAAACACTGAACTCAGGACTGCCATGGTAGAATTAATTTTACCTTTGCATATACAGTACTGATTTAGATAGGTCAAGTAAATGTAATACCTCAGAATGGAACAGTATCCTGTTTAGATATTGTTTTAGTAAGTTTTGCAATCATTTTTGGAGTTAGAAATAAGGAGACATTTCACAATTGCATTTAAATTTTTTTTTAATAATTTTTGGAGGATCAAATAGTGTTTATCTTGATATCTCATATCATTTAGTTCGATATTGCATTTAAGCTTGCTAAGATTTATTTTGCATGTCAGGGTCATCTGTTGATCCTTTTGTATAAGATAAATTTCCCATCTCCAACCTATCTGTATCTTCCCCCATTCAAATAGGCATTAATAGTGACACTCAAAACAACCAGGAACAACTGAATTATAGCATTTTTTTTTTTATATTTAAAGAAACACTATTTTTTCTTGTTGATTGGTGGCCTCAAAGGGGTCCCATGTTCCATAGTATTGCACTGTTTTTTCCAAGTGCCAGTCATTCACTTTTGTATATACAGCTATTTCTAACCTAGCCCAGGCACCTTCGATTTAGGCACCTCCCAGCCCCTCAGAGTTATCAGGAGAGGAGCTGAACAACTTCATTAGTGATGCCTGTCCTGGATGTAATACATCCCTCATATTGGCAAACTCATTGTGGAAGACTACACTGCACACAACCACATACGCCAAGAACACAACATACACTATGAAAGCTTTGTGGGAAAGCCCAGGCTTGGCAGTGACCTTCCTTAGGGAAAGCCAATAATAAGCTAGCTAGGCAATTTAAGCATCCCTAATGTATGCTGAAAATGAAGTGCAGTTTTCTTTAGCTTATATGTGTGAAATGGATATACAGTATAGTTAATATTTCATAACCTGATAGAAAAATAAAAAGTTTCTAACCTTCAGTTCATTGTTATCGTGTTCACACTTTATTTTCAAAATAAAGAACACCTAGTATTTAAGAGTAAATTTTGCATACTTTCATTATCATATACTTACAGTAATGAGATACCTTGTAGTATATCAGGTATTATCTTAATAAGCTATATGTCATCAGAATTTCTTTTTGCATTTTAACTGATAGAGAGGTTTTCTGGTATGTGTATACCATAGAACACAACACTATAAAAAGTTTTTTCTGTCAGTCATTTTTGTTAGTTGGCGTGATTGCTTTCTCATGCCAACATCACAAGATAACCACTGCTGAAAGAGATAACAAGATTAATCCCCAACTGCATCTGTAATTATATTTACATGTAATATTAATTGTAATGATTAATATTCATTTACCAAAAGATTTTTTTTTTCCAGGAGGGGAAGGACCATACTATCAGAGACTATCCAGAACTGGAGGTGGACGATTAAAAGTAGGCCGTCAAATAAAACCCAGTATGCCACTGTTAGGGCCAAGACGTGATAAATAAGTGTATTTGATAATCTGTCTGTGTCCGCCTCCATACGAATGGGGATTAAGAGTGACACAACACAACAAACATTCATATATATATAGTAAGAGACATGTAACGAATGTGTCAAAATACTTGGTGTAGATTTAGGCATAGGAAAAGAACTGTGACTGAAGGAAGACTTAACATCAAGTTGTTTTGGCCAGTCCCACTTAAGTCCAAAATCTTCAGAAAGAAGTGATTAACTGAAAGAGATATGAAGAAAAAACTAATTTTTTTAATCAGGAATTTGGCACTACATGGACATGTTTCCCCCTTTTTTTAAATCTTTATTGATGCATTTTACTTGTTGGTATACTCACTTTGGCCACTCATATGTGAGGGTCTAGCATGTGACTTATGTCACTGAATTTATTGAAGTGGACCAGTATTCAGACTTGATATATTGTTGAGGAACATAAAATATATGGTTATAGAGGTAGTATAGCTCCAACCTGTGTCCACCCCTATTCGAATGGGAAATAATTGTGACTTATGAATATGGTGAATAAAAAAAAAATGTAATGTATTAAAAGTATATCAAAGGCTGTGATTGACAAAGAAAGCATTGGTCATTATTTATTTGTTAAAAAAAATATATATCTGGTAAAACTACAAAAAATCCAGAAAACTGGATTTATATTGCAAATGTTCATCATTAGTTTTAGATTTTGATATAAAAGGCTATTTTTTAGATTGAGATCGTTATTATTAAATGAATTTTAAGCATTATAATCCTCAGGATTTCTTGAGATACCTCGTTTGGCTATTTTGAGATGTAGAAAGCATGTTTTCACAACTGTTGAATTGATTGGCTACCATGTGAAAAAATTTATCAAAAGTCAGTCCCTTGTGGCCGTTCTCCGCATAGTAAAACATCAATTAAGCGGAGCCTATTTCTCAATAGCATCCTATATTATGCTTTAGATTTTCTTGGTGTTGCCAGGTCCCTTCATTGATTTCAGACAAGGCCTTATCTGTCTGTGTCAGGGCCTCTTGTAGACATAGCTTTGTTGGCTCTGTCCCTCCATTCTCTTTTCAGCTTTAACATGCCCTCACATTCTGGAAACTATCGCCATCTATGTCTCCTTCAAGGCTCTGTACTATTAATCTTCATATTTCTATTTAGAGTGACTTGCATCCAGGAATAATCTACCTGGGAGAGAACCTCATCTTACTGCACTAATTGCCTATTGTAACTTCACTCGATTTTGTAATTTCATTTCATGTGATGACTAATAAATGCTGCTGTGTCCATTCCAAATACAGCTTATAAAATGTCAGTCTCGTAAACACTATACCAGATGTTGTCCTTTTTTTTTTTTCCTCCTGGGAGTGGTACATATCAGCACAGCAGTCCTTGTGCGAGCTGTTTGGTTGCTAAACTCATTTGGCTGGTGCCAAGGATTTTTATTATTTGAAACCCTAACATAGCCTAACCTGTATGTGTAAATGGATGGCACCAAAACTGCTTCACCAGATTGTCTGTCCTCAGCATTACTACTGCAAATGGTAACTTACTCTTTACCTCAACTTTATTTCTCATACATACCCTATCACTTCATCAGCTAATGCTTAAATTGATGCTGAATTTGAGACTGGACACTTGCCTTGAACTGGTGCAAATGAGTATTTGTTGTTTTAGAGAATAATTAAATTTTAAAAGCACTTTATATAATAATAGTGCTATGTAATTGTACTCTGCTTTAGCAAAACTTTTAGAACTCATGACTTTTCTGCATAGTATCAGTAGGTTCTTGTCTTCCATTTTTTTTATTACGTTTATACCATAATTTTGTCCCCATCTTCATCTTATCCATGTGCTTAAACTACTATTGATACTGTTTTAGTAAAGTCATGCAAAACCTCTAGCAGTTTATACTTGCATCAGTTACATTAACAAAAACAATTGCCGACCAGTTTTCCCATTTAATTTTAATTCCCCATCTTCAGCCTGTTCATGTCCACTTCCATTTGAATGGGGATTAATAGTGATACTTAAAACGGCAGATAGAATTCCCTCTTTTGTTGGGCTTATCTGCAAACAGCTGTTTGTCAAGATGATATTGCTCAAAAAGGGATGTTGAAACAGTCACATAGGGATGTTGAAACTATTGCAAAGGACTATTCTACCTGCTATTATCATACTGTGTACCAGACAAGACATGATTTTGTCATTTCATTGTTTCACTGTACAATATACGTACATGATAATAATTTTAGCCTTTCCCCCTCATCTGTAGTAGCACGTAAAAGTTTTTGTATGATGCAGCCTAGCATTTTATACCAAACGCTATTTGCATTTGTGTTTTGTCTATGACATATACTATATATGTATTTTATATATATATATATATATATATATATATATATATATATATATATATATATATATATATATATATATATATATATATATATATATATGGGCTGAAGTAAGTTAGGACACACTGTTTCATTAATAATATTTGATTGTTCAAGACTGTCTTAATGCTTAATATAATTTTTTATCACAGTATTAGAAAATACAGTTGAATGATTTATATATCATTGTGACTTATACGTTTTTTTTTTTTAAACCAGTTCATGATTTGTATTTTCAATCTTTTTAAATGTATAGCTACACCAATTATATGTATCAACATATATAATTTTGTCATATCTGGAATATAAGGAGCTTATTGTGTTTGATACCTTAATTAAAATTTCAATAAAATTCTTCTGTTCATCAGTGTTTTAAATACAATGTATGTATATTTAAGCGGAATTTTACTTGACTGATTGATATATTAGTTTAGGTTTTAGTTTAAAGTGTGCTGTGTAGTTTATATTTTTAATTATTTTTTTATTTGGAAAGAACCATGAGATTGTAACTGTGAGCAATATAGTAAAAGCAATATATATATATATATATATATATATATATATATATATATATATATATATATATATATATATATATATATATATATATATATATATATATATATATATATATATATATATATATTTATATATGGGGTTCCTGTTTTATGTCAGAGTTCCATTCCTGACAGCTGACTTAAACTGGATTTCGAAGTAAGTTGGAAAACACCTATATTTAAACCTAAGTCCCCCACCAGTGCTAAAAATAAATACTCTAAAACATAGTAAAATAATTTAAGTTTTTAATCTAATATATAAAAACAGTTAAAGTACACTATACAGTATTGTTCACCTTTACTACTCTTGTTGGTTTGCATCTGGATGACTGGTATGTCGAAAAATTGATTTATTAATAAGTTAATTTTATTAGTCTCTGATGTAATTGCAACCTGAAATCAATGTACCAAGGCACTATCAACCGCCACCAAAGGTATAAGAAAAGAAAGAAAATTCTCAGCCAACAACCTGGTGTAAGAAGGAAGGAAAAGTGCTTTATTATGCTGGTCGCACTGTATATGCAGATGGTTATCTGGTGTAGTAGCATGATCGGTCTGCATGAACAAGTAGCCAGAGACCCAGGTTCAGTTCCCCAGATGTTCAGTGTATATATATATATATATATATATATATATATATATATATATATATATATATATATATATATATATATATATATATACAGTGTTGCCTCACTTATCGCGGTAGTTCGGTTCCGGGACCCGGCGCGAACCAGGAAATCCGCGAAGTAGGATCCGCCTATATGTACATAGATATTTTAATATTACGTTTACACTGTATAAACCCTCCCTGCACTGTTAAAAAAACACCCTTTACATTATAAATAACAGCAAGCAACGTAAATTTTTATGAAAGTGATAGATAAAATTACGGTGAATGAGGTGATAATGACGTGACATATATACTCATTTACAATTATTTTTTCGTTTACGTACTGTATAAACCCTCCCTGCACTGTTAAAAAAACACCCTTTACATTATAAATAACAGCAAGCAACGTAAATTTTTATGAAAGTGATAGATAAAATTACGGTGAATTAGGTGATAATGACGTGACATGCATACTCATTTACAATTATTTTTTCGTACACCCTTTACATTATAAATAACAGCAAGCAACGTAAATTTTTATGAAAGTGATAGATAAAATTACGGTGAATGAAGTGATAATGACGTGACATACATACTCATTTACAATTATTTTTTCGTTTACGCACTGTATAAACCCTCCCTGCACTGTTAAAAAAACACCCTTTACATTATAAATAACAGCAAGCAACGTAAATTTTTATGAAAGTGATAGATAAAATTACGGTGAATGAGGTGATAATGACGTGACATACATACTCATTTACAATTATTTTTTCGTTTACGTACTGTATAAACCCTCCCTGCACTGTTAAAAAAACACCCTTTACATTATAAATAACAGCAAGCAACGTAAATTTTTATGAAAGTGATAGATAAAATTACGGTGAATGAGGTGATAATGACGTGACATACATACTCATTTACAATTATTTTTTCGTTTACGTATTATATAAACCCTCCCTGCACTGTTAAAAAAACACCCTTTACATTATAAATAACAGCAAGCAATGTAAATTTTTATGAAAGTGATAGATAAAATTACGGTGAATGAGGTGATAATGACGTGACATACATACTCATTTACAATTATTTTTTCGTTTATGTACTGTATAAACCCCCCCTGCACTGTTAAAAAAACACCCTTTACATTATAAATAACAGCAAGCAGCGTAACTTTTTATGAAAGTGATAGTTAAAATTACGATGAATGAGGTGATGATGACGTGACACACATACTCATTTACAATT
This sequence comes from Halocaridina rubra, assembly GCA_037179515.1. NCBI lineage: Eukaryota > Metazoa > Arthropoda > Malacostraca > Decapoda > Atyidae > Halocaridina > Halocaridina rubra. The sequence continues at coordinate 15,134 of JAXCGZ010015859.1, read as the reverse complement.
ATCTTTTCGTTTACGAACTGTATAAACCCTCCCTGCACTGTTAAAAAACACCCTTTACATTATAAATAACAGCACGCAACGTAAATTTCAATAAAAATATGAAAATACTGAAAACTTTTTTTTTCAATATTTTAATATTTTTGCGTATACCCATAAAATAAAATAATAATATATCCAAAAAAAAAACGCGATAGAGTGAGAACGCGAACCAAGAAGCGCGAATAAACGGGGTAACACTGTATACTGTATATAAATATATACAGTAATCCCTCGCTATATCGTGATTCACCTTCTGCAAATTCAGTGCATCGAGAGTTTTCATGGCGAGCATATGTATTTTATATCGCAGATTTTCTGGGTTTATCATGGGAATCCAAGATATGTGAAAATATTAAAATTTCCAGTATTTTCATTATTTTGTTGATAAAAAAAAGTATTTCCTAGCCTAAGAATAATAAAACAGTAAACAATAGTAAAAACATAAATTTAAACATGTAACTCACAGTATTGCACCATATAACATGCTATACCGGTATCGGCGTTTCGAGAAACACAAAGGGTCGCACCTACGTGAGATAGTACATATTAAAATTTCCAGTATTTTCATTATATTATTGATAAAAAAAATATTTCCTAGCCTAAGAAAACAAAGCAGTAAAAAATAGTAAAAAACATAATTTAATCATGTAACTCACAGTATTGCACCATATAAAATACGATACCGGTATCGGCGTTTCGGAAAGCGCAAAGGGTCGCACCTACATGAGAGAGTACACGGGATGCTATTGGCTGATGGGTGGGAGACGACAAATCATAAAATTGTGGTCTGATTGGCTTTTTGATTGAAGCTTGAATCTCCCAGCATCTTCCATTGTCTCGCCCCACCCATTCAGTTAATCACGCGTGCGCCTCTCTCGTTGTGCCTCTTAATACGTTGTGCTTGTGTTTTTTGTGAAACTGTTGCTTGTGTATTTCAACCCTTGCAATGGCGCTCAAGCGTCCTTCATCTCAAAGGCTTCCGGTAGTGAGCCTAAGCGGCAGATGTTGACCATAGCAGATAAGGTAAAACTGTTGGATATGCTGAAGGAAGGAAGAAGTTTCTCGGCTCTAGACCGCCATTGGCTGTGCAGTATGTAAACGTCATCATCACATCATTCACGGTAAGCTTATCTATCACGTTCATATAGCTTTACGCTTGCGCGCTGTTATTTATGGTAAACTTGCCTGTCACACTCATATAAATTTATGCTTGGGCGCTGTTATTAATAAAGTAAAGGGTGAGTTGTTAACAGTGCAGGGAGGGTTTATACAGTAAAGGTAAAAATAAATGTAAAATACCTATAATAAATATGGTGCTGCTACTTTGCGGATTTTAACCTTTCGCAGGTGGTCCTGGAACTGAACCCCCGCGATAAACGAGGGATCACTGTGTGTATATATATATATATATATATATATATATATATATATATATATATATATATATATATATATATATATATATATATATATATATATATATATATATATATATATATATATATATATATATATATATATATATATATATATATATATATATATATATATATATATATATATATATACACACAGATTGCCCTTAAAGTTTCTTTACAATTTAAAAAATTTATTACAAAAGCCTTTGATGAGATATCTTAATCAGATTTGTTCTATGTACTCAGCAGTTATTCAAGTTTTTATTCGCATTGCATTTTTATGTATTTCAGGTACACTGTTGATGAAAGAGGTACTGTTAAAAAATGTCTACTCATCAAGAATAGGCACAATGTGAGTCATGGTTTATTGAAACAATATCAGATATGCAGACTCAGTGAACTAAATTTGGAATAGATCCACCGTTGCGTCCGTCAATTCATGCATAGCACAAGAAATTTAAGGAGACAGGGCCTGTGTTGTGTAAAGGGAGTAGTAGTCGACCAAGAATTCTTTGATCATTCTCCTACAAAGTCCATCCGTACCCCTGCCAGACACTTACAGTTACTATGTTCAACAGTGCACAAAGTCTTACACAAGGACTTGCAATTGTATGCTTACAAAGTGCAACTCATACAGACACTCGAGCCAAATGATAAACCAAGACAAAAAGAGTTTGCAGTTAACATGCTGGAACGAATTTCTGAGGATGAAACGTTCCTCATCCGAGTTTGTTTTAGTGAAGAGGCAACCTTTCATATTTGAGATAATTCAAAGGTGAATGTGTGGTGTGGGATTATATGCAATCAAATCATTGGTCCATTTTTCTTCGAGACACCAATTACTGCAGATGTTTACCTTGACATTTTGACTAAATATGTGGCACCACAACTAGATGACATTCAACCAACCATCATTTTCCAGCAGGAAGGTGCACCACCACCTTGGGGACTGCATGTTCGTGGGTTACTAAATCAAACATTTCCAGACCAATGGATTGGAAGGGATGGGCCAATTCCCTGGCCACTCCGCTCACCAGATATCACTCCCCTGGACTTCGTTCTTATGTTACAGATATCGTGTATCGAACAAAGATACAGGACATCATTGATCTCGAGCAAAGGATCAGTGATGCCATTGCCATCATTGATGAGGTTATACTACAGCAAACATGACAAGAAATCGAGAAGTGTCTTGATGTGCTTCGTGCAACTAATGGTGCCCATATAGAGGTGTATTGAATGAAGCAAAAAGCTTCAGTGTCTACTCGTATTGTAGTAATTTCCACATAATTGTTTGTTCATTTGCTTCTTTAATATATTTTTTTAAATTGTAAATAGACTTTATGGACACCCTGTGTATATATATATATATATATATATATATATATATATATATATATATATATATATATATATATATATATATATATATATATATATATATATATATATATATATATATGGGCTTTCATATCAATATATTATTTTCTTAAAGTGATTTCATTCAGTCAGATATTATTACTGTAATTGCCATTATTTTCGTAATTCTCTGAGGGTCCATCGCAAGGGTGTTTTTCCATATCTTTATTTAAAAAAAAAATACATGTTGAAATTTCTAGACGTGTAGTAACTTGCATCATGTTAATGAGACAAACTAGCAGATAATACGATACATGAAGCCATAATGAATATATTTCAAAAGTAAATAAGTCCTATTGTTCATTAAAGAAAGTCAGTCTTAGCTCTCTCTCTCAAAATGTAATCAGTAAATGATGTTAAAATAATGCGTCATACTTAAAATTGCAAAGTAATCAAAGAATGAATGTCATCATATCTTTTGAACATTTGCGAGCCAAAATAGCAAGAATATTGCTAGGGCTAGCGTCAAATTCTCTGTGGGCACTTTCTTTTAGGGGATTGTTCAAAGGGTCTTGAAATGCAATTTGTATTGTCCGTCTGTTAGTGATTTATTTAATTGTCAGGTTTAATGAAAGAATACAACCAAAGTCGCGTTTCTATTTATTTTCATTACTGCCTTATTGTGTGTTCGTACACAAAAAATGATAAGGATGCAAAAATACAAATTTTGCCTATATTCTTTATTTCGCTAAAAATATAGTAATATTCTTGAGAAATTGTATTTTTATCAAAATCGTAAATAATTTCCTACCTTATGGTGCTATGATTTAAATATATCAAATTAAGTAAACGAATTTATATAGTTAAATGTCCTCTAGCATGCTCTCATATTAAAAAAAAAAAAAATTCTGTGACCAAGTCAGGTTAGAAAATATATTCAAATTCTCTAAAGTTAGTAAGTAACCGACATGATTACGTGTTTTCTAGTATATTTATATATTGTAAGAGGGAAAACCGAATAAAATGTAGTGAATTGTTTTGTTTAACAGGCTAGAAAATAGCCAAATTCTAGCGATTTATGTCTATTTCCATCACTTCTCTGAAAATCTAGCCCGTTGTGGCGATAGAAACAAACATGGCGGCGACAAGGCGGTTACAGAAGGTAATTCCGGCTCTTTATTTAACTCAAATTGGCCGAAATTGACGTCCATTTTATTCCAGCTTTTAGCGAGAAGTATTCAAGTGAAATAAGTTTATTTGGAGATGGTTTTTGAGGTCTGAAAAGGTTTAAAACCTTCAAAATCGTCTGGGTGATGAAACGGGGTCGTGTAGGAAAATGTTTGGCTTCTCTTACGACCTTCATTATCATCATGAGAATGAAGGGTCAGGAAGGAAATCACGTGAAACTGGAAAGAAATCACGTTCGTTGATTGATGTCTTCCCACGAACCGAGACATTTGAGACATCAAAGTCAGTTTTTCATGCTGTAGGCTTATTTATGGAGGTTTGACTGAGGTCGCTAAGGGAGATACCGGTATATTATTATATTGTGTGTAATACCTAATCATAATTACCTAATTTTACTTACGAGAAAGACCCCTATGTTCGTAATTCCCCGTCTCCTGGTCAGTTCTATATTTATATCGATGATACTGATCATAATAGTCCTTAAAACTCTGAATGCAGTTAAGGAAACGTGACTCCTGATTAGGTTAGCTAAACAACGTGACTTGATAGACAAACAAGAATTGGTAAATAATTACTTTTACACCCCATTTAGGACAAATTCTTGTGAAGTTTCTTATAATATTGAATTTTTACATCTTGATTTGGTCAGTTCATCATCCCAGGTAAGCTTAAAAAACGAGATAAATATTGAAATTATTGTCGTATTTGTTGGTTGGGATTTTTTTTCTCCGTATTTTCATTTCACTTGTTGGGTGGATTGTTAAAGTACATATATACCATTATTTTTGCTTGAGATATTGGTGTCTTTCATCAGAGTCGTGCATCTATAGGGAGCGGCAAAAGTAACGCCCTTTTTTTGGTTTATTCTCCTTTACTGAACTAAATAAATCAATTACAGTATTTTTAGATAAGTATTCTGATTATACCCTCGTCAAAGCAACATAAAGCACTACTCTTATTTTTATTGATCAAATTAACATGTTCAAACTGACCAACTTGATGGAGGATTTGAAATAAGATAAATTATAAGTATTGTCCCATCAAAGCAGAAATAGAAATGGCAGACTAACCTAATTAACATGTTCAAAAAGACTGTCATTGGAGTTCATTGCAATGCTGAACCCCACTAACAATACTTCGACAAACAATTTAACGAATTTGTACATTAATTTCACGGCATATGTATCACAAATTTTTTGTCTTGATTCAGGAAACTGAGCATTGTGTAGTATTTTGTTTTATCCCTCTCACAATCCTTTTTCATACCTCTTAATGTCACTTCCAACCACTTGATAATGACAGTAATATATACATGTAAGAATAAATCATATGCAGCATGGAGCTGCAAATACTGTGAAAAAGGTCATTTGGGAGTTTGGTATGCTCTGCTTTGCAAAGTCTTATCTCCTATCGCCATCCACCTAGTAGGGCAATGTCAACCTGTCAGTTTGCATCAGCCTCCTCCAGTCAACACAGGGATAAAAAAATTGGTTCGTTCCAAGACTGAGTGAATGGTTCTTGAGCAGATGTGCACTATGGGCTTGCTAGACCTGTTGTCGTTTGCATTACCCAGGGGGTGTTATGAGAAAATGACAGTCAGACTTTGCAAATGTTATATGAAATTGAAATTGTTGCCTTTTTTTAAACAAAAATGTTTTCATAGGCCTATATAAAAAATGTGGTGTTAAATGATAACTTTCATATGTGCATAATTTTTGTAGGGTAGACATATGTATCTCGGGGGGGGGGGGGTTATTTTGTAGGGTAGACGTATGTATCTCGGGGGAATTAGGTAGGGTAGAAATACGTAGCTCAGGGGAATATTGTATGATAGATATACATATTTCATGGGAATTTTGTAGGTTACACATCCATAGCTTGGGAATTTTGTAGGGTGGATATGCATATCTCATCGGAATTCATTGATTGTGAAATATTTTAAGAAGTACACACTAGGTAGTGTAATTCAGATTGTCAGCCAGCCTTTTTTTGATGCTGAAGTGATGTTTTTGATAGAATTGATATTTGCATTAGATACTTGTTTCTCAGATCATGGGGAATGTGGTTAGAGCACTGATCCTAGAAGTGACACACCTGCGAACGAGCTCACTGTGGGGCATCAGGAAGGGCCTCCCTCTCCAACCTGTCTGTTTCCACCCATATGCAAATGAGGAGTAATAGTGACAATTAACCTGGCAAACAACTTGCCTCATATAATTCTTGCATGCATGTCATAGGCCTTACCATTTACACCGCCTTGATATCAAACTAATGTATATGATCAAGTTTATCATACATATACTATACAGGATTATTGTCTTCAATAAGTTTGCTAGCTCTTTCTTACACTGAATTGTGTTGATAGATAGAGAGAGATGTAGTCACTGCTCAAGGGTCAATTAATTATCATACATTACTGCAGTAGAGCAGTGGTTAGAGCTCTCGGCTTGGGAAGGAACTTACCCAAGTTCATGCATACCGTGGGGGATTAGGAAGGGCTTCCAGACTTAATTCCCCAGCTCCAACCAGTCTATATCCAACTCCAATTGTTTAGGGAATTAATAGTGACGTAAAACAGCAGTGAATGTTACAATTATATGGGACAGCAATAGTGAAGTGGGTAGAGCACTCATCATGGGAAGTGACGGACCTGTGATTGAGCCCACTGTGGGGCGTTAGGAAGGGCATCATACCATTATTCACCAGCTCCATTTGTTTGAGGATTAATATTGACACATGGCAAAGAACATGTATATGGAAGATTATTTTTATATAGCATTTCTCAACAAGAAAAATAATTCTGTGAACTTTATACTTGTGTAAGTGTGAATAAACTCTTGCAAAATGTACAGTGTATAACTTACCATGGTCTTTATATATATATATATATAATATATATATATATATATATATATATATATATATATATATATATATATATATATATATATATATATATATATATATATATATATATTTAAAATAGGATTTTATATAGATAAGTAACCCTAGGCTGCTTTAAATACATGTATATTCATATTCGCAAATCAAGTCACTTAACCTAAGCTCACCATTAACAGGGTTATTTAAGTCTACATGGGGGGGGGGTTCTGGAGGATCACTCATTTTAGCAAGATCCTGAAATGGTATTGTATACTTTATATAATTTTTTTCCCCCAGGAACTGGCAGACATTCGAAAGTCGGGGATCAAATCTTTTCGAGATATCCAAGTAGATGAGAGCAACATATTAACATGGCAAGGCCTTATTGTTCCGGTAAGAAAAGGCTCCTCCGTAGGTTTCCCCTTTTATATCTAAATCAGTTACTTACCGTTTTTCTGTACTATTAGTATGTTTATCTGATCAGTACGACCTTGATGTAAAGTTACGCTCAATACATAAGTTTTTCCTCTCGTACCTTTTGTGTATATTAATGTGATCTTATCTGCATTATTATTTTTTTTTATGAATTGTAGTTTGTTTTTAATTTTGCTCATCTTTGATTTGCAGGAGAATCCCCCATACAACAAAGGTGCATTCCGCATTGAAGTCAATTTTCCTGCCGAGTACCCTTTTAAACCTCCAAAAATCAATTTTAAAACAAAAATTTATCATCCAAATGTAGATGAAAAAGGACAGGTATGTTGGATTTTTACACTGGTGTATGGTTAAGCTACATTAAGCTTAACATATAATTGGTATCATTTAATAATTTGAAATTGATTATGCTGAAAGTTATTAAGAGTTTTGATAGTATTTTTTTACGTGTTATGCTATTAGCTCCCTTTTGGGGTGGAAACAGATGAGATGAAAGCTTAGGATATAAGGCTGGATGCCCTTCTTTTTACCCCATTGTGGGGTCGAACTTGGGTCCATCACCTTCCGAGTCGAACTCTAGTAGTTACGCAACGTTGTTCCCCAAGAGCTCTGATATGATAAGTATTATTATATCCCGTCTTTGGATTGGCGACCACAGTGGTTTGAGAGCTCGACTCAGGAAATGATAAGCCACGACTGCGGGGTGTTTGGAAAGGCTCCAGCCTTAATATCCCAGGTTCAGCATGTTTGTGTCCACCTCCCATAACGGTGATTAATAGTGACAAGTAAAATGGCACACATTATCTGTGGAAATTCATGCAGTGCATAATATTAGGATGATGATATAGCTAGATTATTTTGTTAAGTAAACATTGAGAACTTGTTGGAGAGGTCAGAATTCCCTTTTATTCCACACATGCCTTAGAAGCAACTAAATGATCTCCCCTTCTATTCCGTGTAAGCCATGTAATTTATTGTATGAGAGCTACAAAACAGGAGTTTAGTACATATAAAAGCCCAAAATATATCTGTTAGTGTATTCTTTGAGTATGTTGAATAGATAACAGCCTTTTCCATTCTTTCCCCAAAGTGACTTACAAAGAAATTAGTGTGACGCTCTTTGGGTATAGGAACTCACAAGTTATTGGGTGTTAGCCAGACACTGTATGATGGAGCTGAAGTGTGGATATGGTAGTATTAGACCTTATTATTTTTATGTATTTATTTTTTTCATATTTTGTATTTCTTTTTCCTTTTTCTCACCAAGTTGCTTCCCCCTGCTAACTCCATCTGGTCTATTGTCTTTGACTTTGTTTAAGCTTGGCTTATGATAATATTTAATAATAATGATAATTACAATAGCAGTAACTCCACATGAGTGTATCTAGAAGTTTTGATCATATGTAGAATTTATACATCTACCTCGGTAGGGGAACAGTTAGCTAAAAACTGACACTTATCAAACTTAGACTTGAATTAAAATTAAATTGTAATTGCTTAATAGTTTTTTTAAACTTATTGCAACTTAGAGCTGAGAATCAAGGTGTTGAATTAAGGTAGATTCTCTTATTCCAATAAGGCTGCAACTTAGTGTGTATAGAATAATGGCACTAGTTTTGCTGAAGCCAACCAATGGTCAGATTAGGGTGGCCAGGTTTGGCATATTTTTCCTATTAATAGCTTCTTTTTTTAATAGTGAATCTTGTTTTTTATGCTCCAACTTCGGCAACACTGGTTAAAAAATATCATTTGTATCAGGGTTGCCAGATGCTTGAGCATAAAGAAAGACAGATTCACTGTAAAAAGGACAGTGGCATAAATATGCCAAACATTGCAACAATGGGTTTCTTACTGAATTCTCAAGGGAGATATCAAGGCTTCATCACTTTTAGTCTGTCCTATCCCTTTTCATCGTCTGTTCATTGGAAAAGAAAAAACTTTTAAAGGAAGATGGGAGTGGCAACTTTTCGCTTCATTGTCTCTTTTGCTTGGCTGTTACGATACGAAGGGAATACTAACGTAGAATTCTTTTGGATCTGTTAAAGATGAGAAACTCCCAGAACCTCATGTCAAGTTAAATATCCTGTAAGTTGTTCAGTTAGGTTAGATGATTCGCCTTGTAAATATGAATAACTCCAAAGCACCCTGGGGTTACTCTTCTTTACAAGATCCAGTCTTTTTTACCCCATCACCTTGATAGTGTATTTGTAAAGTACAATATTGATGCTTTATGCTATTGGTATTTCAATTTAAATTAAGAAAAAAAAATTGTCGAATGGGACAGATTTATATAAAGCATTGTAAAATTTTATAGTCTAAAATTGCAATATTTTTTGCTTTTTCAGGTTTGTTTACCAATTATTAGTGCTGAGAATTGGAAGCCTGCAACTAAAACTGACCAAGGTAAAGAAAATAGTCTTTAAATGTATTATACTTTAAAACCTTAGTAGAGTCCACATACAGTGGCCCAATTCCACTCGTAAGGGGTGTGACGGAGTCAAAGCACATACATTTTCCTGAATCTAATGGACCTCATTCACTCCCTTATAGCTCCATAGGGATAATTGGTTGCCACATTTCCTCCACCACCCTGCTTGGGTCATCCACAGGTTAATGGGCAAGGATTGTCTGCAGCTGGTTTATTCCCGCTGCAGCTTCACATGGCAATCCTCCCACATTCACCAGTCCCTTTGTACAACCCAGTGAATAAACCCTTGGCATAGAGGACTCACCATCTTGCCCTGAACACCTCTAGGAAAGTTTCAGCATTGAGGTATTATTCTCATGAAACCACAACCACTGTAGGATGTTCTGCATCAAAAAGAAACTTCTTGAGTGGAGGGACTATCATCCCTTTACTCTTTTGTCCCTTGCAGTTGCCTGTTGTAGCAAGTAGGGCAGGGTTTGTTGTTGTTGTCGTTTTATATTATTAATCCCCATTCGAATGGGGGAGAACACAGACAGGTTGAAGCTTGGGAATTGAGGCTAGATGTTTACCTATGGTATACTAAATTGACTATGTAACACGAAAGGAATGCCACAACCTTTTCCTTTTTATCCATTAGTTGCTCTGGAGAGCAAAGGTGTTCAGTTATCTTGTAGAGCACAACTTGGGGGCCCTCTTAGGTGCAAGCTGGACTTGACAAATGCACTGTAAGTAGGCCTTTGATGTACCATATGGTGCTACTTATGCATCCTTTTCTTCTATACACTTTGTTATCAAAGGTAACGAGAAATACACATCCTGTTGCTTTAGATCTTTGTTTGCTATTGAATGTTGTCATCTCTACATAGGGATAATTTATTTGCAGTTATTGAAGCATTGATTAACCTAGTAAATGAGCCAGAACCAGAGCATCCCCTACGAGCAGATTTAGCGGAGGATTACACTAAAGACAGAAAAAAATTTATGAAAAATGCCGAAGAGTTTACTAAGAAGAATTCAGAGAAGAGGCCCGCAGACTAACTTCTAGGCTTAAATACTGTGATGTTAATATGGAACAGGACAGGCAAATTATGATTTAACATACTTCTATTTATTTCTATGTATTGGTATTAATGATTGAATAAGCATAAGCAGCATGCTACGACGAGAGCCTTCAAGACATGACGTTAAATGTTTGCTTTAGTTCTTCCCTTGTGTATGTATTTTAGTTTTTTGCCATTTTGACATGTCTGTCAATGTGCATTTTACTAAGTCAGAGTTTTTGGTTCTCAACCTTTACTTCGCTCACTCGCTATTATCAGGAAACTTTCTAGCGTGATGATGATGCATTTTATGTGGTTTATCTATTTCTCTGTTATAGTTTTACATAATGGTACTATGACGAGTTGGACCAGCATGGCTCTTGGTAAATGAGTAATACTGCTACTGTCCATTTTCTCCATTTATCAGAGTTTGCCTGTTCTGTACCCTACTTTAAATAATTCTGTAATGTGGCTTCTAGATATTTCAACAGCCTTTAATTTCTCTAAAAGTTTCCAGAGTTGCTTAGTTGAGAAAACGTGCATTAATTTTTTTTATATTTTATGCATAGTTGCTGCAGAATAATTGTGTAAAAGTTATATTCTGGATTATACATGAGTGATGTGTGGTGGCAAGTGTGTTTTTGGCATATATAAATCTCTCAGTAGATATGGAGACCTCTCTTTGGAGGCCTCTGTTGATGTGAAAGACCTCTCATTGTAGGCCTCTGTAGAGGTGAAATACCTCTCATTGTAGGTCTTATGGAAGAAAAAGTTCTAAAGTTCACAGGGGAGTAAAAGTTTATTAAAAGATATTTACCCGAGTTAATCAATCGTGTTTTCTTACAGCGGTTTTTCTGTTAAGAATCTCTAGAAGGCAATGATAGATGAGATTTATTTATAGTAATAGTAGTAACTCAGGTTTTTATTTATTTTTTCTTTGTGGGTCAATGGGAAAGATTGAATGCAAAGGTGGGTTAGGGCGATCTATAAATTCATTGAATGATTGGATGGTACTGATGGTCAGATTGAAAACATAGTATTTAGTGCATTGTGTATAAAACAAGAAAACTAATTCCTTAGTAAAGGTAGAGCCTGGAATTGCATGTATTGATTTCCATAGATCTCGGACTGCCTACGGGCTGCTCGAAAAGGATAATATTAATAGTAATACTGTATTAAAACCCACCAAACAGATCCTTTTAGACAAGACTATGTTATGTGGACGGTGTTTGTATGTACATTATCTGTACAGCTCTGATTTTATAGAATTTGGTAAACTTTGTCTAATGTTAGTAGTATCTTTGTATATGATATTACTAAAAGAAACACTAGTATTATTCCAATAATGAGTAAGAACCTCATTGTATCCTCCTCCCCATTTTTATAGATAGCATAATTTGTATTTATGTTTAGTTAGAAGTTTTCCCCCCATTTCTGTTTATAAGTATACCATTATTGACTCCCCATTTCATTGCTGTAAGTATCTACTTACGAGTTTAATTACGGGATTATTATTTTTTTTTTCACATTCCCAAGACACCCTAGATCTATTGTGTCCATAACTGAACCCCTTTAGGCAATGTATTTGTGAGAAAATGTAATGATGTAACTACTCCTGTTCATTTTGTATCAATAATGCCTTCAATATGCTCTGCTGTGCTTATATTTAGTGGAACATCAAGATAGGTTTACCACGAGCTTTGCCACCTTTTCAACACGACACATTGAAATCTGATGACATTCTGGCAACTACACATAGATTTTTTTTGTCTGCAGCCACAAACTGAGTAATAGAATTCTACGCCTTTTCGTGTACTGTATGCAAATATGTGTACAATGAGTACTTATTAAGTAAACATTGCATTACTTTCTTTACAAAATAAAAGATTATTGCGAGGGCATAGATTTATTCCTTGTTGTTTGTGGCTGTGGGCAAATATATCTACGCTGTAGTTGCCAGATGTCCACACTGACAGACGAAACTCTACAGACGGCATCATTGAATACCATTATTTTAATGTACAGTTGAAAAACTAGATTTTATACAAAGTTCTATCCAGTTTTTTCTGTTGAAGGTTCTCTGTTGCTTGACAGCTTGGAGTATGGGGGTTGTTTTAGAAATGTTCACAGTATTGCATTTTTATGAACTTTTACTTACGAAAGAAGTATGAGATGAAGCCTATTACATGTGTAGCTTTAAGAGCAGTTTTTGATCATCATGTTACTAGTCTTTGGATTTCAATCTTTGTTAATGAATGAGTCTGTATTTTACCTTAATGTAAATGCATTTTCATCTCCTGTCTGTACAGAATGGTTAAATAGTTTTTTTAAATATGACACCAAGCTGGGCTTGTTGCTTGGTTTCTGATGATGAGAAAAATAATAAACTTAATAATAATATTCCAGTTAAGTCGGCAAAGTGGCTATAACAAGCAAAAGGAGAGGCAACATGGTTTAATTTTACCCAGCACATCCTTTTCACTTTCTTATCTCTTTTAGTTGGATCATATGAGTCACTGGGAATACAACAGATGTTCCCTGCCAACACAGTGATTAAAAACAGCAATGTAATTTATATCATCCGTACCGAAAGAAAGCCATTACGGATATTTATGTAATAGTTGATAAGAAAAAAAGGCAACTTGAGTAAATTTAAGAAATACTGTTCTACCAGAATATGTACATATTTTTCCATTGACGATGCCACTGGTAGTTTATATCGAACATTATTCGTGATATGATCTTGTACGTAATGCTCCGAAGCACTCGTACCAAGCAGCGTTTGCTTTCACAGTGTTTGAAATGCTGTTCCTCTATTGTTCAGTCTTTGTTTCAGTCTGGGTAGAAAAAGGTTTGTACAAAATTATTTTCAGTAATATTGGTGTCCATCAAAATTTTGACAGCATTGTTTCTCTACTTTAAAATTAATAAGATTATACTCTGATACTCATATCAATTACAAAAGTGGACTCCCTTTTAATTGTATGCAAACTCAACGAAGTACTGAAATGAACAACGTTGGCGCCAAGATAGCAAGTTGGCCACAATCGTATCAAAAGACTTCAGGTAGATCCAAGTGAGGTCGTATAATGTGTTCGCCTTGTGACACTTTCACCCAGACTCCAACTTCAATTATACTCCTTGAAAAGATGGTATATTTGACTTAAATCAATTTTGTTTTAAGAATATATCTTGGATATTATAATTATGTAACTTGACTATGCTAATCTTAATGATATGGAAATGTTATTTATAAAGTAATATATAAAAAGTAAATTTAGCAAAGTGACTTAATAAGAATAGTCATTTATAACGTTATATACAGTCATTGTATTCACCCTTCCAAAATCCTCAAATTACTGTATTTTACCTTTTATTTTTAAGCTCATAAATACAGGTGCATTAAATAATGGAATTGTGGTTTATTCTCCCTAAATATTTTATAAAATTTATTAAATTTAATTTAGTTTAAATTGGTGGGTTTCGTGCCCACATGTATTCATAAGATCAACTGATGTTTCAGTACATATATGTACAGAGGCATATCCAGTAACCAGAAGTTTATTATATTTTAACATTTTTATTGTGACACCAGAACGGGCAAAAAGAAAAACAAAATCTGCCCTCATCAGGCTTAGGCATGAAGAAAGCAGAGTAAAAAGTAACAGAGATGGGGAGTGTTGTGAGTTGTCAGATGTTAAGGGATAATAAGAGATGTGTAACAAATATCCAAGAATATTCGGTGTTGATGTAGGGATAGAAAAAGAACCGTAACTGAAGGCTGACTTAACATCGAACTGTCCTGGACAGTCCTTTTTAAGTCCAAATGAACCTTTAGCTGCAGTATAACAATGGGAGGCTGATGCCTACTACCTTTACCTTTGATTACCAAATATAAAAAATATGTTTAACAATATGTTTCTGACATGAAACCATCGAGATCGGTCATACAAGAGTACATATTCTCACTACTCCCTCCTAAAAGTTGAGGATGAAGGTTTCCCACAACTCTTCCACTTCACTGCTTGGGCTATACAGTGTATATGCCTTGAAGCCTGATGGCTAAAACTGGATTACCCTCCTGGCTTGCAGCACAAAGCAGGTGCAGGAAGATACCTTAAGTTACATCATACAGTCACAATGTCTCGACCTATCTCAGTCTCTTACACACACACACACACTACTTCCTCTCCACTGATCCTAAGTGGATAAAAAATGCACTTTCTATCCTATCTGTCCATCTCGTACTTAAGTCTTCCTTTTGGCCTTACTCCATATACTTCTCATTATTCATTCATTCTCACCATATGCCTAAACCACCTCAACGGTCGCCAGACTAAATTA
>JAXCGZ010015858.1:17500-42458 GCA_037179515.1 Halocaridina rubra | reverse complement strand
ACAAAACTTTCCTCTCTCACTTTCTCTGTTTTCAATGCCAGCTCTCTAACTTGTATGCGGAATCACTGTAGAAAAAGAGAAAAATTCATATCGTAAAATACCTCTCCTCTACCCTTTCCATCATATTGATTGCATTCTCTTAGGCATACTGTCACAGCAACAGTTGAGTATTTATCTTGCATTACAAAACCCTTTTATTTTCCGGAAAGAGGAAAGATCCCCATCCCCATTTATCTTCAAAACCTCAACTAATGCCTTCCCTCCAAGGAAATAGTGCCGGGTGTATTTTGAGGATTATTTAGGGAATTTGTGCAATCTGTCATGTAATGACATCTCCTCTGGTCCCTAATCAGATTATGCGTATTGTTAGCTGTATCTTATTCGTCTCCAATATTATAAAGACTTAGAAGAAACTTTAGAAGCAAATAAAAGTAAAAAATGTAACATATCTCTCGATCACGTATGCTCAACTATTCTAACATTATATATATATATAAATATATATATATATATATATATATATATATATATATATATATATATATATATATATATATATATATATATATATATATATATATATATATATATATATATATTATATATATATATGCCTTTTCCTCCTTGTAAAGGGGGTGCCCGAGCCAAGAAACACGCATTCACCACGATCCACACACACCTCAACCACTCCTCTCAGCTCCTTGGGGATAAAGGGTTGCCACGTCTCCCCCCCTTCCACCCTGCTTGGGTCACCCATAAGGTAGGCGGGCAAGGATATTCCAAAATGAGGCCTGACAGCCGCAGCTGGTTTACCCCCACCGCTTCATCACATGGCAACTCCCCTCACACCCGTCCACCACAGTTCACTGAGTTAGCAGGTGCGAGAAATCCCTTTGGGCAGCATCATATATGCACAATCTTCCTCCACTCATTCCTATCTCTTACACGCATTCTTCCTTGCTGAACTGACATTCCACGTGCCATCAGTGCTCTTTTCACTCCATCCATCCGTCTCATTCTAGGTCTCCCTCTTGACCTAACTCCAATCAATTCTGCACTCCACACTCTTCACTATTCGTTCATTACTCATCCTTTCCCTGTGTCCAAACCACCTAAACACTCTCTAATCTAACCTATCCGACAGTTTCATTCCAACACCCGTTCTCTGCCTGACATCCTCATTTCTTACTCTATCTATTCAAGAAACACCAATCATACCTATCAAACACCTCATCTCCATTACATTCAACTTCTTCCTTTCCTCCTCTCTTGGATTCCAAGTCTCTGATCCATACAATGCTGTCGGCACAAGCACACCTTCATATATCCTTCTCTTTGCATTCATTCCCAAATATCTATTTCTCATAACACTTTTCAACCCACCTAGACATTTACTTGCTTCCTTCACTCTGTGAGTTACCTGTACATCCACTCGTCCACTCCTTGATATATGCGACCCCAGATACTTAAAACTCTGAACTTCTTCAAGCAACTCCCCATTCACTCCTACATTCAATCTGCCAACATTAACACTCCTCGTGCATCTCATGACTTTACTTTTACCAATATGCACCCGCAACTTCCTTCTTTCACATATACTAATAAACTCAGGCACCAAATGATTCAACTCATTTTCAGTATCAGCCCCCTTTACAGTATCATCCGCAAATAGTAACTGACTCAATTTCCATAACCTTCCATCCTGAACCACTAGTTCCAAGCCTCTGTCTAATATTCTTTCATTTACTTCCCTTTCCACTCCATGCATATGCACATTAAACAATCATGACAACATTACACAACCTTGATGTAACCCAACATTCATCTCAAACCAGTCACTCATATCATTCCTGATTCTCATACATGCTATGCTATTCATGTAAAAACTCTTCACCGCATTCAACAAACTTCCACTTATTCCACACAGTCACAACATCCTCCACAACTCCTCTCTATCTACCCTGTCATACGCTTTCTCTACATCCATAAAGGCCCAAGAAGTGTCCCTACCTTTCTCTAAAAACTTCTCACACACCTGTCTTATCGCAAACACCTGATTCACACATCCTCTTCCTTTCCTAAGCCCACACTGTTCTTCCCCAAGCAATCTCTCAGTACCTATCTTAATTCTCTCAATTAACACTCTTCCATATACCTTACCAACTACACTCAACAAACTAATTCCCCTAAAACTACTACATTCATACTTATCTCCCTTCCCACTGTAAAGTGGAACTACACATGCACTCCTCCAATCAACTGGGACCCTCACTTTCCTGAAGCATATATTCAACAACCTAACCATCCATTCTACTAATGCCTCCCAACCTTTTGACAAGCATTCAGGATGACACCCCTCAAACCTGGTTCTTACATAAAGGGACGAGAAAAATTTTCCATAAGATATACTTTCAGATAACCTCACACGCATGGATATGTGCGTGTTACAACTCAAGCACGATATTAAAAAAAAAAAAAAATTCATGGCGTGGAGACTACTTTTTAGTTAAATAGTTGCATTGGTAGTAATTTTTATGATGGCTTTTTTTACTCAACTATTTATGTAAACATAAATATCCGAAAATATTAGATATTGCACGATTTGCAAGCTCAGGTTGATTTCCACATCAGTACTGTCAGCTGTCTATATGATTTCCCGAAGAGGTGTAACAGTAAGACAGAAGGGAATGTTATTGAAGCCATGGCAGAGTACCTGAACATTCTCTCTCTCTCTCTCTCTCTCTCTCTCTCTCTCTCTCTCTCTCTCTCTCTCTCTCTCTCTCTCTCTCTCTCTCTCTCTCTTCCTCTATTAATACTCTAAACTAAGTAGCCGTCATCCGTATTATTTCATTTTATTCAAGTGGATTACTGTGAGGCCAATGAGACCGACTTTTGACTGATTAAGCACCCTTTGGAACAGCATATCCAGCGAATAACTTTTAAAAACTCTTAATTACGCTAATTGTTTAAGAAGGCACTGATAGCCTTGACAGTATTGTTGCAATTCACGAAATCGGACCGATAGCAATTAAGCTTGACGTGCATTTAAAGGTTTTAACCCTAATTCCAAAATGACTTCATATGTAAGAGATTAGTCGAAAGGATGAGCAGACTCTAATGGTTCTCAAAATACACTACAAAGTCGCCTAAAGACTTCTAATGGATTTTGCAGCTTGGAACAAGAGGTTTTCAAGTGAGGTAACCGGATGGGGGGATAATAAAATATCTCCCTCATTGTTTAGATTAGAAAGAAAGAATGAAGTAAAAAGGATTCAATGCAAGCCTAAGCATGAATGAAAAACTGATTTGGGAGAATCTGTCTTTGGAACGGATATTATTCATTTATGTTAGGGATCGTGATGAAGTCTATCATCTTAAAAGATAATTCTAGCTCCATATGATATGGAGCTCGCCACACAGGTTTTTAGTGACCTGACTCCCATTATGTTTGTTGCAAGAAAAAATGATCAGCACAAAGATAATAGAAGATGGAAGTGCTCTTTATGGCACTTAAAAACACAACCTAAATTTTGACTGCAGACTTCCAGTAGGTCCTCAAGGCCTGAAACTACCTGCTTCTGTATGAGGTCATTGAATGGGAAATACATACATACGCACATATACATTACCCTATTCCTACTTGCAAGGGGGCTGGCCGACCAAGAAACACGCATTCACCACAATGAATGCTATTTGACCAAACTAAAACGATGCAAAGGAGATATTGACTATAATCACCGTGAGAAAAATAAAACCTTAATAAAAAAAATTAATACTAGAAACTATACGGCCTATTCTAGATACACCAATCATGTTTCTCAAACACCTCATCTTCATTACATTCAACTTGGTCCTTTCAACCTCTCTTGCATTCCAAGTTTCTGATCTATACAATGCTGTTGGCACAATCACACCTTCATATACCCTTTTCTTTGCATTCATTCCCAAATATCTATTTCTTTTTACACTTTTCAACCCAGCTAGACATTTACTTGGTTCCTTCACTCTATAACTTACCTCTGCATCCACTCATCCATTCCTTGATACATGCGACCCTAGATGCTTAAAACTTTCAACTTCTTCAAGCAACTTCTTATTCACTTCTACATTAAATTTGCCAACATTAACTCTCCGCATGCATCTCATGACTTTACTTCTACTAATATACACTCGCAACTTCCTTCTTTCACGCACCCTTACAAACTTATTTACCAAATGATTCAGTTCATCCTCAGTATCAGCCACCAGTACAGTATCATCATTATAAAGCAACTAATTCTTGCTGGATTTGTTATTTTTGAAAAATTGTTGATTTTTCCGTTTTTCTGAGCTGCATTACTTTGACAACCTGCAACGATGCTTTCTAAAACGAACTTCAGGGATAGATGAAGACAGAATAAGATATTGGATAGCATATCCATAATGTTGTCTCGTGTTACAATTACAAATCCTGATCTAAGGAGATATAGCATGGTTAAGTTCAACTGCCTTTTGTAAACAGAATGAGTGTGCATGTGTAGCTATAATATATATATATATATATATATATATATATATATATATATATATATATATATATATATATATATATATATATATATATATATATATATATATATATATATATATATATATATATATATATATATATATATATATATATATATATATATATATTGTACAAACGTACAAATTGTAAATAATATTTTTATCAAAATATGTAATCATTGTAAATAGGTATTCATTTAGTAATTATTAAGTTTTTTAAACTTGTATTTAATGGGTCAATAATTACTCTTGGGTTGTTTGTAACTCCTCCCACTGAAATAGCTCTACATATAAATAACCTGAATTTTATTATTAAATCAGTTCAATATTCTGCTTGTATTAGTGAACATCCTCTTTTATATATTAAGTGAAATAACTCTTGCTTTCCGTTTGAAGTAGTGAAGTAACTACAGTCGTTTACTTTGGTGACCCCGGAGTGTTTCTATCTCTCACCCACGCCATGACAGACATCAAACCTTCTACAGTGACAACAGACCTTATTGCTAACTTCAAACTCCCGACGTTCTCCACCATCGACGCCCACATCCGGTTCCGACGTGCAGAAATACGATTTCGCTTAAAGAGGATCACAAATTCCGGAACACAAAGCTGATCATGTTTTATCATCCATTCCTGACACACTCTTTCCCAAGATATCAGATTGGTTTGAATCCCAGGGTGACAACGCCATTGCATAACTGGACTTGAAAACCTTCCTCTTGAAGAAATTCTCTCCATCTCCAGAGAAAAGAGTTAAAATGATATTTGACCTTTCAAAACAGGCACTAGGTGACCAGCACTCTTCTGACGCACTTGCTGAGATGAGAGCTATTGCCCGTCTTCCTCCCGACAGTTCGGGTACCAGTCAGACAATAGATGTACTTCTCGCCCTTTGGTTACAACGTCTTCCTGAATCTGTCCGTGCTGCAATCACAGATATTTTAACTTTCTATGATGCAGCTCTGGCAGCCCATGCAGACAGTCTTCACGATGCACACAATGCAGCTAGTCGTCCACCAATACATGCCAGCACACCTCCTAACATTACCAATATCAATCACATGTACTCCAGCCCTCAAGACGAAGCTGTCGCTGCTGCCACATCTTCATCTCGATCATCATTCTAACAATGCCCTCACACGACCTTGAGCTAAAGAAACTACCTCATATTCTCACAAAAGACTGGATGTCACGTCCAAACTCTGTTACTATCATGCCTGCTTTGGTCACGCCGCTAAAAACTGCAAAAAACCATGTATATGGGCTAAAAAACCTGCTTTAAGGTCGTCGCTGCCTGCGGCGGCCTCTGTCTCAATTAATGTTTTCTTCCTAGTTAATTCCATTACAGGTATCAAATTCTTGGTTGACACAGGTGCCTGCAGGTCTCTCATCCCAAAGTCCATGTCCACAGTGGTTGTAGTTCAGGTACTGACAACAAATTGGTAGCTGCCAACGGGTCTCGTATCACTACTCTGGATACAAAGTTCTCCAGCTATCCTTAGCCAATAGAACTTTCACGTGGAAATTTATTATTGCAGATGTTTCTCTACCTCTTATTGGAGGTGATTTTCTTGCACATTTCCATCTCCTCGTCAATGTCGCCAAACGCCGCCTCGTGGACACCAACTCCTTATCTTCAATTGCCATTGTTACTGCACCTGCTGACCTCGCTCTTCACATATCTAATGCCCAAGATGATTACTCCTTCCTGCAGTCTACATATCCCAAAGTCTTCAAACCAGAACTTCGCCTATCTTCCCGCACACCTGCAAGTCATGGTATTTTCCATTCCATACGAACTTCAGATCCTCCAGTATTCTCAAAGTTTTGTCGGCTGTCTCCAGAAAAACTCACCACAACAAAAAAGGTCTTCAAGGAAATGGAAGAAATAGGTCTATGTCAAAGGCATCCAGCCCATGGGCATCCCCATTGCACATAGTAATAAAAAAGGAGGGCACGCTACGACCCTGCAGCAACTACAGGCGATTGAATGTGATGACAGAACCTGATCATTACCCTCTCCCTAACATTGCTGATGTCATGACATACCTATATGGGGCCAAGATATTTTCCAAACTGGACTTGCTCAAAGGTTACTGTCAAGTCCCTATGAATCCTGAAGACATTCCCAAGACAGCCATAACCACTCCCTTTGGAACATATACGTTCAACTACTCTTGCTTCGGCCTCAGAAACGCCAGAGCCACTTTCCAACGCATGATGGAAGGGATTTTGGGTGACCTACCCTTCTGTGTTGCTTATGTGGATGACATCCTAGTTTTTTTTCCTAATCATGACACCCACACCAAACATCTCCACCAAGTTCTTGAACATCTACGCTCTGCTGGTCTCATCGTCAGGCACGACAAGTGTGTATTTGGAGTCAAAGAAGTAGAGTTCCTGGGACACTGTATCTTCTCCAAGGGTGTCCTTCCTCTCCAAGAAAAGCAACCGCCATCCAGACATTCCCTAAACCTACTACTATCAAGGCCTTGCAAGAATTTGTAGGAATGGTTAACTATTACCATTGTTTTTTTACCAAACATTGCTTCAATAATGACTCCAATATATACAGCACTGGCTGGAAAACCAAAATCACTATCCTGGGGCCCTGCCCAAGAAGATGCCTTTAATGCTGCCAAAAAAGCTCTTTCTGCTGGAGCCCATCTTAACTTTCCAACACCTGGTCTACCTCTCATCTTGTCTAATGATGCCAGTGATACTGCAGTGGGAGCTGTCCTCGAACAGATTAATCATGGAGTCTGTCATCCACTCGCCTTTTCAGTAGAAAGCTTACTCCTGCTGAAACCCATTACTCCACCTTCGACAGGGAGCTTCTTGCTATTTATTCCGCTGTCCACCACTTCAAGCATTTTCTCGAAGGTGTCTCATTTACCATCCAAACGGACCACCTTCCACTTGTCCACGCTTTTACCAAGCGAACAGATCCATGTTCCGCAACACAAAAAAGACAGCTTTCTACTATATCAGAGGTTAACTGTACTTTGCAACATGTCTCGGGAAAAAAAATCCTGTTGTTGATGCACTTTCAAGAAACACTATTTCATCCATATGCCTTGGCCTAGACTACAGACACCTCGCAGAACTACAGATACAAGATTCTGAAATGCAATCTTGTCGTACATCACTCACATCTCTTCACTGGAAAAATTTACCAATAGACGAGCAAGGGACCACCATCTTGTGTGAAGTGAGTTCAGGACGACCTCGCCCCTGGATTCTTCAGCCTCTCCGACGACACGTATTCCAACTTATTAATGGACTTTCTCATCCCTCCGGCCGATCAACTGCTTTGCTCCTCAAGAAAAAATTCATAAGGCACAGCATAACAAAAGACGCTAAATCTTGGTCCCGCTCCTGCTTGTCGTGTCAAACTTCTAAAATCCACCTACATATTGAATCTGGAATTGCTACTTTTCCTCAGCCACAAAGACGTTTTTCCCATATCCATGCTGACATTGTGGGACCTCTTCCTCCATCAGAAAACAACAAATACATAATTACAATAGTGGACCGCTCAACCCGATGGCCTGAGGCAGTGCCCATGAAAGAGGCCACTACCTCGTCCTGTGCTTCTGCCTTCCTATCTGCCTGGATCTCAAGATTTGGCATCCCCGAACATATTACATCAGATAGGGGTTCCACATTTACATCCCAACTTTGGAACTCTCTCAGTCAGCTCCTTGGCTCCACAAACCATCACACAACGTCCTACAATCCAGAAGTCAACGGCATAGTTGAACGCATGCACAGAACACTAAAGGCAGCCCTCATCACCCGCTGCACAAGCAATTCTTGGATACATCAACTACCTTGGGTATTCCTTGGACTCCGAACTACTCCCAAAGAAGGTCTTAACGTATCCTCAGCCGATATGGTATATGGCGACCCCTTGGTGGTGTCTGCAGAGTTTTTCCCAAACACCAGTCACTATGAAGATCTCGATCGTCTCTGCCAGATAGTTGGAAAATACACACCTGTAAAACAAACATACCAGAATAACAGAAAAACTTTCATTCCACGAGACCTCAACACAGCCACCCACGTCTTCATCAGAATGGATAGTCATCAGACGCCTCTAACACCTCCTTATACTGGACCGTATAAAGTCATACGACGACGTTCAAAGGCATTCCTCCTCAACATCTGTGGCACTGAAAAGTGGATATCCATTAACCGCTTGAAAGTCGCCTAACTTCAAGTAGATGATCCTCCTCCAATTCGTTTCGCTAGGGCAACACGCCCTTTAGTCTCTTCCAAGGCGGGAGCATTGTACAAACGTACATATTGTAAATAATATTTTTTATAAAAATATGAATTATTGTAAATAGGTAATCATTTAGTAATTATTAAGTTATTTTAAAGTTGTATTTAATGGGTCAATAATTACTCTTGGGTTGATTGTAACTCCTCCCACTGAAATAGCTGTACATAAAAATAACCATGAATTTGATCATTAAATCAGTTCAATATTCTGCTTGTTGAATATCCTCTTTTATATATTAAGTAAAATAACTCTTGCTTTCCGTTTGAAGTAGTGAAGTAACTACAGTCGTTACAATATATATATATATATATATATATATATATATATATATATATATATATATATATATATATATATATATATATATATATATATATATATATATATATATATATAACCAAATAAGCACATTACATATGTGTAAACATGAATCATATTTTACCCCGATTGGGACTTGAACCTAGGACTTATGATTACTAAGTCAAGGCGCTACTACTACACCACAGAAGGTTAAAAGGAATCCAACCTTATAGCTTATATCTGCTATACTTAGGAATGAACGCATTCTATCTGAATGCCACTATGTTCATATTACAGATTCCTCAACCTCACTCGTGGCTTCATTTTAGCATTTAATTCAATTCCCAGTCTCATTCGGGCCATGAAATAACCAAATAAGCACATTACATATGTGAAAACATGAATCATTTTTTACCCCAGCCGGGACTTGAACCTAGGACTTATGATTACTAAGTCAAGGCGCTACCACTACACCACAGAAGGTTAAAAGGAATCCAACCTTATAGCTTATATCTTCTATACTTAGGAATGAACGCATTCTATCTGAATGCCACTATGTTCATATTACAGATTCCCCAACCTCACTCGTGGCTTCATTTAAGCATTTAATTCAATTCCCAATCTCATTCGGGCCATGAAATAACCAAATAAGCACATTACATATGTGAAAACATGAATAATTTTTTTACCCCGACCTGGACTTGAACCTAGGACTTATGATTTCTAAGTCAAGGCGCTACCACTACACCACAGAAGGCTTAAGGGAATCCAACCTTATAGCTTATATCTGTTTTACTTAGGAATGAACGCATTCTATCTGAATGCCACTATATTCATATTACAGATTCCCAACATCACTCGTGGCTTCATTTTAGCATTTAATTTAATTCCCAATCTCATTAGGGCCATGAAATAACCAAATAAGCACATTACATATGTGAAAACATGAATCATTTTTTACCCCGACCGGGACTTGAACCTAGGACTTATGATTACTAAGTCAAGGCGCTACCACTACACCACAGAAGGTTAAAAGGAATCCAACCGTATAGCTTATATCTACTATACTTAGGAATGAACGCATTCTATCTGAATGCCACTATGTTCATATTACAGGTTCCCCAAACTCACTCGTGGCTTCATTTTAGCATTTAATTCAATTCCCAATCTCATTCTGGCCATGAAATAACCAAATAAGCACATTACATATGTGAAAACATGAATCATTTTTTACCCCGACTGGGACTTGAACCTAGGACTTATGATTACTAATAAAGGCGCTACAAATACACCACAGAAGGTAAAAAGGAATCCAACCTTATAACTTATATCTGCTATACTTAGGAATGAACGCATTATATCTGAATGCCACTATGTTCATATTACAGATACCCCAACCTTACTCGTGGCTTCATTTTAGCATTTAATTCAATTCCCAATATCATTCGGGCCATGAAGTAACCAAATAAGCACATTACATATGTGAAAACATGAATCAATTTTTACCCCAAACGGGACTTAAACCTAGGACTTATGATTACTAAGTCAAGGTGCTACCACTACACCACAGAAGGTTAAAAGGAATCCAACCTTATAGCTTATATCTGCTATACTTAAGAATGAACGCATTCTATCTGAATGCCACTATGTTCATATTACAGATTCCCCAACCTCACTCGTGGCTTCATTTTAGCATTTAATTCAATTCCCAATCTCATTCGGGCCATGAAATAACCAAATAAGCACATTACATATGTGAAAACATGAATAATATTTTACCCCGACCGGGACTTAAACCTAGGATTTATGATTACTAAGTCAAGGCGCTACCAATACACCACAAAAGGTTAAAAGGAATCCAACCTTATAGCTTATATCTGCTATACTTAGGAATGAATGCATTCTATCTGAATGCCCCTATGTTCATATTACATATTCCCCAACCTCACTCGTGGCTTCATTTTGGCATTTAATTCAATTCTTATTCTCATTCGAGCCATGAAATAACCAAATAAGCACATTACATATGTGAAAACATGAAACATTTTTTACCCCAACCGGGACTTGAACCTAGGACTGATTACTAAGTCAAGGTGCTACCACTACACCACAGAAGGTTAAAAGGAATCCAACCTTATAGCTCATATCTGCTATACTTAGGAATGAACGCATTCTACCTGAATGCCACTTTGTTCATATTACAGATTCCCCAACCTCATTCGTGGCTTCATTTAAGTATTTAATTCAATTCCCAATCTTATTCGGGCCATGAAATAACCAAATAAGCGCATTACATATGTGAAAACATGAATCATTTTTTACCCAACCGGGACTTGAACCTAGGACTTATGATTACTAAGTCAAGGCGCTACCACTGCACCACAGAAGGTTAAAAGGAATCCAACCTTATAGCTTATATCTGCTATACTTAGGAATGAACGCATTCTATCTGAATGCCACTATGTTCATATTACAGATTCCCCAACCTCACTCGTGGCTTCATTTTAGCATTTAATTCAATTCCCAATCTCATTCGGGCCATGAAATAACCAAATAAGCACATTACATATGTAAAAACATGAATCATTTTTGCCCCAACCAGGACTTGAACCTAGGACTTATGATTACTAAGTCAAGGCGCTACCACTACACCACAGAAGGTTAAAAGGAATCCAACCTTATAGCTTATATGTGCTATACTTAGGAATGAACGCATTCTATCTGAATGCCACTATGTTCATATTACAGATTCCCCAACCTCACTCGTGGCTTCATTTTCACATTTAATTCAATTCCCAATCTCATTCGGGCTATACAATAACCAATTAAGCACATTAATTATGTGCAAACATGAATAATTTTTTACCCCGAATGAGATTGGGAATTGAATTAAATGCGAAAATGAAGCCACGAGTGAGGTTGGGGAATCTGTAATATGAACATAGTGGCATTCAGATAGAATGCGTTCATTCCTAAGTATAGCAGATACAAGCTATAAGGTTGGATTCCTTTCAACCTTCTGTGGTGTGTAGTTGGTAGTGCCTTGACTTAGTAATTATAAGTCCTAGGTTCGAGTCCCGGTCGGGGTAAAAAAAGATTCATATATATATATATATATATATATATATATATATATATATATATATATATATATATATATATATATATATATATATTTTTTTTTCTTTCTTTCTTTTTTTCTTTTTTTTTCTTTTTTTTTCATGAGTATCACACTGGGTAAGGCAAAGAAAGAACTCCCTCCATCAATAAAGGCCCGGCCACAAGAAAACATTAAGTAGAAGGAAAAGAAAAAGGTTAAGGGCAAGGCAGAGATGAGGTAATACTACACAGAGGAAAGGACACATTTAAAAAATTGTCAAAAGTATTGATGACCTAGAGATATGGAGGGTTAGGCCCTGAGAGGACGATAGATTCGCTTTTTCAAGGAAAATAGGTTATAAGAACTTGTAAAGACAGAAGGAGGAAGAGAGTTCCAGATTATGGAGGGAGATGGGAAGAAGCAGTCGTTGCACTGACCAATCCCAGAGCTACAAATCTCCACACAATACATATGAGATGAGGCTCCTTAGCAAGTGCTACGCGGCCTCGGCACTGGGAGAGAGATACAACTTGCCAACTCATCAGAGCAGCGATGGAAGTAGTACCGATAGAAAAGAGAGAGGGATGATACCTTATGGCAAGGAGAAAGAGAATCTAGATTAGAGGTAGAAGAAGGATCATTAATGAGTCTGACTGCCTTAGATTCAACCCTATCAAGGAGATAAGTATATGAAGTAGCACTCCAGATGTGTGAGCAGAATTCTAAGCAGGGATGGATAAGACCTTTATAAATTTTAAGTAATTGTAAAGAGGAAAAGTAATGAAGAAATCGAAACCAAACCCCCAATTATTTGAATGTACATTTAAAAATTTGGATTATGTGATTCCTCAAGACAATTTAGAGGCTATATGGATTTTTTATATGTTGATAGAATTAAGAGGGTAAATTTCATTAGTTTCGAGGACAACAGAGCTATTAGGAGGAGAAGAAGATAAAGAGATAGCCAATAACTGTGTCTTGGAGGCATTAAATTTAACTAAATTTTGAGTGCCCCACTCAGATACCCTTTGCAAATTGGAGTTGAGAGTAAAAGAAAAAGTGACACGAGAGTGATTACGAGGACCAGATGAAGGTTGTGAAGAAAAGGCAGAGGAAAAGTGAGGGGTAGAATCGTCGGCAAAGTCATGAAGAAGAAAGGAAGCTGGGGATTGTAGATGATCACTGATGAAGACATGGAACAGAGAAGGTGAAAGATCAGAGCCCTGTGAAACCCCACTGGTAACAGGGAATAGGCTAGATGTTGCAACGTCAACAACTACAGATACCAAGCAGTTAGAAAGAAAACTGGATATCAGAAAACAGAGAAAAGGAGTAAAGCCATAGGCAGGGAGTTTGGCCAATAGAGCCTTGTACCAGACTCTGTCAAAAGCCTTAAGGATATCAAGGGCGACGACAAAGGACTCCCCATCCTTCCCTAAAGAAGATGACCATACATGAGTAAGATAGGACAGTTGGTTACCAGTGGATCTTGCCTTGCAGAAGCCGTACTGGTGATCAGAGATAACTGAGTTAGATTAAGGCATTTTAAGAAGTGAGAATTGAGCAAAGTTTCAAATCTTTAGCGACAGAAGAAGATAGGGAAATAGGTTGGTAGTTTGAAGGAATAGAGTGATCACCCTTCTTAGGAAAAGGCTGCACTATAGCATGCTTCCAAGATGAAGGATAGATAATGATTGACAGAATGAGGCAAAAAAGACGGCAAAACATGGGAGCCACTTCATTTCCATGCTCCTTAAGGAACCTTGAAGGTATATTATCTGGACCAGATGCCTTGTTCGTCTTTAGCAAGCGAAGAACCTTATAACTTTGCATGAAGAAAGGTGTTGGGAGGCCAATGGGTTAGAAAGGGATACAGATTGAGGGACAGGTACACTGGAATTGTTTACAAAAGAGATGACAGAAAAATTAGAGCCAAAGAAAGTGGCTTTGTCAGTGGGAGAGCAAGCTATAGAACCATCAGAACGAATGAGAGGGGGAAAGCTTGAGTTACAGAGATTTTTGGGGAGGGTTTGGTTAAAGAACAAGAGAAATTTGTCATTGGGAGAGGAGCTAAGGTCTTCAACTTCCTTCTAATAAAGGAAGCCTTAGACCTTCGAATCTGAGCAGTACAGTGATCCTAGCTTCAATAAAAAAAGAGCGAGTTGAATCAGAAGGTGAGACTTGGTGTGAACTGTGTGCACAATTCCTGGCCTGGATAGCCATGGAGCAGCCACGGTCAAACCAAGGTTTAGGGGAAGAAAAAATTTTAGTAGAAGAGTTGATATATGCTCCCATTCCCGCAGTCATGATCTCAGCAACTTTAGAGCTACCTGATCAGGATTGCAGGACCGAAAGCAGTAGTCATCCGAAGGGAAGTCAAAGTTACGCAAATTATTATGTTGGGTACGCTCAAAGTGCAAAAGGCGACGCTGAGTAGGAGGGATAGGTGGAGGGGGAGCAAAAATGGAAGAGATTGAGATCAGAGAGTGGTCAGATTTATCAAGAGGGGGAAACACAGAACAGAGTAGTTTGAAGGGTTTAGTGTGTTTGCTGTATGTTCGTGACGATCAGGAACACGAGTAGGATGTTTACTAATTTGTTCCAGATTGTGAGTGATAGAGAAAGCAAGGGCCTCACTTCCTCCCAAATCAGTGTGAGAAGAATGAAGCCACTCACTGTGGTATACATCGAAGTCTTCAATGTAGAGAACTTCGGCATGTGGGTAAGAAGATAGCAAGGACTCATGACAAGAGGACAGATATTCAAAGAAAGACACAAAATCGATGGACTTTGGAGAACAGTAGCAGAAGCAAAGGAAAATAGTGGTAGTAGAGAGATAGACTTTTAGCCAGAGAACATCAAAGTCAGGAGATTCAAGGTCCATGAGCCTCGCAATAGGAGTGTTAATGTTGCAATAGGCAAAGACCCCACCTTTGGAACGAGAACGAGTTTACAGATTATAGTAAGAGAATTGAAATGGGTCAGTGGAAGCATGTATATACAGCTGTGTTTCAGATAGGAGGCGGAGGTTAAGGAGCAAAGTATCCAAGTGCTGTTCCACAAACGAAAGATTAGAGTTCAGCCCACGAATGTTACAATAGTGAAGAGTGAAAGAAGCAGATCTATTGGGAGGTGCAAGGTTAAGGGTAGAACCATTACTACAACCAGGGGTGTCTGCCCTCAAGACAATAGTGGAGTCAACACGATCCCTGGAGATTCTTCGCACTCCTCTATGCCGGGTACTGAGGGCCATTAGCTGTGAACCTTCCATAAATAAAAACAAACATGAGGAATAAAGAGAGAAAAAGAGATAGATGTTGGGAGTCTTGTGACTTGTCAATTGTAATGGAATAACAAGAGATGTGTAATGAATACGTCAGAATATTCAATGTAGATGTAGGCATGAGGAAAGAACTGTCCTGAAGGAAGATTCAATCCGGAACAGTCTGGACCAGTCCTAGTTCTATCCTAATACCTTCAGTTGTAGTCTTTTAATGGGCGGCTGGTGCCATGGCCAACCTACTAATCATAACTGACAACAAGGAAACTACATCATCCAGTTCATGTTCTTGAAAAAATCATACACACACACACACACACACACACACACACACACACACACACATACACACACACACCTCTTTCTCGTCTTCTTTCTATATTCTGTGAGAGGGAGAACATAAAAATGACGCCACCTCTGTCCCAAACCTCTCCCATCCATGGGTCGGTAGGAGGGGTAGCCATTAGGAGACTTAAACAGAAAATCAAGAATTTAGAGGCAATGGTTATAAGCCTTGATGATAAAATTCGGAATATGGATGGAGAAATGAAAGAGAATGAAACACTCAGAGAGCAAATAAGATCTTTGGAGGAAGCAAATAAAGCACAAGGGCAGGAGAGAAAGGAACTAGAAAAAAGAATAAAGAAGCTGGAAGGGGAAAAGAGTCAACTAGAATCTAGAATTTCTAAAAAAGAAGATAAAAACAAACAGATGAATGACAACCTAAAGGAATTAGATGTTAGTTCACTGCTCTCTTCTGAGAGAGACGAGATTGCTGCTTGGAATGTTCAGATTAAGGAAAACATTGAACAGTTCAGAAAAGAGTTCCAGGAGCTGAATATGGAAAATGATGCCATGAAAACTTCCTTTGCTGATGCACTAAAGGAGAATGTGGCAGTAAAAGAGGCTGTAAAGGTGGTGGCACTGGAAAACATACAAACAGTTGACTATAAAGAGACAGTAATAAAAAAAATGAAAGACGTTGTGATGGAAAGGGCAAACAAACTCATCAGACAGGCACTTGATAAGGAGAAGACAGTGGTAATCTCAGGCATAAGCAAATCCCAGAAGCCAACATGGCAGGGGAGACTTGAAGAAAATAAAGATAGGGTTGTAGACCTGATAAGAAAGCTTGGAGTAGTATGTGGTCCTGAGGATATTGTAAACATACACCAACTAGGTAAATATTCGAGGGAAGGAAAGCCGAGACCAACAAAAGTAACCTTTGAGAGAGGGGAAACATGTAGGGAAATATTGTTGAGAAAAAAAAGTCTAAAAGACCTTCAAGAATTCAAAGAAGTGTTCATTAGACGATACAGAACACAGGAAGAGATGGGAAAGATCAAAAACTTGTTGCAAGAGGCAAGAAGGTTAAATAATGAAAGAAATGATGAAGAGAAGTAAAATTTTCATTACAGAGTTCTTCCAGACAAAGGGGAGATAAAGAAGATAATGACAGAAGATCAGGGGATGGGGCCTCATTAAGATTGTTATACACAAATGCTGATGGATTAGCTGGTAAGGCAGTAGATTTAAAAGATAGGATTCACAACAGTAAGGCAGATATAGTAGCAATTACAGAGACTAAGTTGAGTGAGGACATAAACAGTGTCACAGTTTTTCCTAAGGGCTTCAGAATACTAAGGGTTGAAAGATCTGAGAGGACTGGTGGAGGGATAGCACTGCTCATAAGCGAAAAGATTCAAGTTGAAGAAATAAACTTGGCTATAGAAAGTGAGTTCAAGGAATTTCTTGTTGCTCGCATAAATACTGGGTCAGAGAGCATTATAATAACTGTTGTATACAACCCACCAAGGAACCAAAATAGGCTTGAAGTTTATGAGGAAAGTCATATAGGTACTATTGAAGTCATAAACTCAGTTGTTAACATGGCACGGGAAAAAAATGTAGGATTTTGATTATGGGAGACTTTAATCATAAAGAGATAGATTGGATAAATCTTGACCCACACAGTGGTGAGGACTCATTCGGGGCAAGATTCCTAGATTGCGTACAAGGGAATTTCCTACACCAACATGTAATGGAACCAACAAGGGCCAGGGGTGGGGATGAGCCATCACTACTTGATCTAGTGTTCACAGATAATGTGTTGGATATTGAAAAAATTGAGTATGAACCACCAATTGGAAAGAGTGACCACTGTGTGTTGTTGATGGAGTATATCACTGAAGATATTCTTCCTGAGAGTAGAGGCACTGAGGACATGAGGAGGAACTATCGGAAAGGAGATTACATCAAAATGAATAAGCTTTTTGCAGTTATTGACTGGAGAACCTTATTTTACAACAAATCTGTACAAGAAATTTATGACATCTTTTGTGAGAAATATGGGAAGATAGTAGATTGCTGCATACCTGTCACCAAAGTAGGTGTAATTCATGCCAGAGAGAAATGGTTCGATAATGGGTGTAAAAGAGCTAAGGAGTGGAGAGACAAATGCTGGAAAAGATATAGGAGGAGAAAAAACACAAATGCCTGGCAAACCTACAAAAGAGCAAGAAATGACTACCTAAGTAAAAGGAGAGAGGCAGAGACAGACTATGAGAGGGACATCACCAGGAAGGCTAAAGAAAATCCCAAGCTTTTCCACAGCTTTATCAGAGGAAAACTGAAGGTAAAAGAACAGGTTTTAAGGCTAAAGAGAGTGGATGGAAGCATCACTGAGACGGATGAAGAGATCTGCAAAGAATTGAACAAGGAGTTTCAGTCAGTATTTACAGTAGAAAATACCCCACCCCCTCAGATTGCAGTGATAGAAGCTCAAGGGCCGGTATTAGAGAACATCAACCTTACAGCCACAGAGGTATGCAAAGCGCTGATGGATTTAGATGTTCATAAAGCTACAGGTCCTGATGACATATCCCCTCATGTGCTTAAAAAATGCGCAAACACAATATCAGTGGCACTAAGTATCATATTTAAGGAGTCACTGGAGTCGGGGGAGATTCCAAGATGCTGGAAACAAGCAAATGTGATACCTATCTTCAAAAAGGGAAGGAGGGATACGGCTCTGAACTATAGACCAGTTTCCTTGACCAGCATAGTTTGCAAAGTTATGGAGAAACTACTAAGGAAACATATCTCTCTTCACTTGGAATCCTTCAACTTTTTGTCAGTGAGGCAACATGGCTTCAGAGAAGGTAGATCAACAGTAACAAACTTATTAGAATTTTATGATGAGGTAAGCCAAATCTTACAGGAAAGAGAGGGCTGGGCAGATTGCATATTCCTAGACTTCCAGAAAGCATTTGACACTGTTCCACATGGGAGACTTATTAGGAAGCTGCAATCAATGGCTAGAATAGGTGGAAATGTTTTGGAATGGATAAAAACTTACTTAGAAGGAAGGGAACAGAGGGTTAGAGTAAGACACTCAGTGTCTGAATGGAGAAGAGTTAGTAGTGGGGTTCCACAGGGTTCAGTTTTAGGGCCACTTTTGTTCCTTGTATATGTAAATGACCTACCAGAGTCTGTAAATTCATTCATGAATATGTTTGCAGATGATGCAAAGATTGTGAAGAAAGTAAAAAACGAGAACAATGGTAGAGAACTTCAGGAGGATCTAAATAATCCGCATGAGTGGTCAGAAAAGTGGCTAATGAAATTCAATACTTCAAAATGTAAGGTAATGAGAATGGGTACAAGTGCAAGAAGGCCCAAGCTTGACTACTCGGTGGCTGGAGTACAACTTCAAGAGACAGAAAATGAGAGAGATCTAGGAGTAAACATACTGGCAGATTTGTCTCCAGAAATACATATAAATGGCATAGTAAGGGCAGCATATGCATTCTTATCAAATGTAAGGGTAGCCTTCAGGCACATGGACAAGGAAATGTTCAGAAATATT
Organism: Halocaridina rubra; assembly: GCA_037179515.1. Taxonomy (NCBI): domain Eukaryota; kingdom Metazoa; phylum Arthropoda; class Malacostraca; order Decapoda; family Atyidae; genus Halocaridina; species Halocaridina rubra. Next base: position 23,074 of record JAXCGZ010015858.1, on the reverse strand, counting down.
TATGTAACCTATGTGAGGCCAAAACTCGAATATGCAGCCCCCTTTTGGAATCCGCACTTGAAAAAGCACATAGCTAAGCTTGAAAAAGTTCAAAGACATGCCACGAAACTGGTGCCAGAAATACGCAATCTCAGTTATGATGAGAGGCTGAGGGAATTAGACTTACCATCACTCGAAGCTAGAAGAGTGAGGGGGGATATGGTGACAGTCTTTAAATTCCTTCATGGTTATGATAGAGTGGATAGGGATCGATATTTTGATATGGCTGGCTCTAGAACTAGAGGTCATAGTTTGAAGCTTCGTAAGAAAACTTCTTTGCAGGATGTAAGGAAATACTTTTTCAGTGTAAGAGTAGTTGATAATTGGAATTGGCTAAGCGAGGAGGTAGTTAATGCTATCTCAATCCATAGTTTTAAGGACAGGTATGATAAGTATCACTAAGTCTAAAATGGAACCGATGAGGAGACGGGAAGATACGAGCTTTGGGCTCTTTCCCGTAAACACAATTAGGTAATCACAATTAGGTAATCACACACACACACACACACACGCACACACACACACACATACATAATATATATATATATATATATATATATATATATATATATATATATATATATATATATATATATATATATATATATATACACACACACTCGTATATAAACATGAAAATCCAGGAGTATACACTAAAGAAATCGAAAGGGGAATAGTAGCAGCACAAGATACATAGCGATTGTGAGCATCAAGGAGCCAGTCATGGTAAATGTGATACTGGTATAAGAAAGCATAGGAATTACTATGGATAAATAAATTGCTTCAAGAATCTCTCTCTCTCTCTCTCTCTCTCTCTCTCTCTCTCTCTCTCTCTCTCTCTCTCTCTCTCTCTCTCTCTCTCTCTCTCTCTCTCTCTCTCTCTCTCTATATATATATATATATATATATATATATATATATATATATATATATATATATATATATGTATATATATATATATATAAATATATATAGATAGATAGATAGATAGATAGATAGATAGATTCCTTTTAACCTTTTAACCTTCTGTGGTGTGTAGTTGGTAGCGCCTTGACTTAGTAATTATAAGTCCTAGGTTCAAGTCCCGGTCGGAGTAAAAAATGATTCATATATATATATATATATATATATATATATATATATATATATATATATATATATATATATATATATATATATATATATATGATAAGGAAGCCTATCAGTGAAACAACACAGAACAAAATAATGCTTTATTTCGGTCCTGACTGGACCCCTTCTCAAGCTTGAGAAGGGGTCCAGTCAGGAACTGAAATATAGCATATTATTTTCTATTTGTTATTTCATTGATGGCCTTCCTTATCAATTACTGCTGTATGCTGACAGTTTGTGCTTACTCATATATATATATATATATATATATATATATATATATATATATATATATATATATATATATATATATATATATATATATATATATGTATATATATATATATATATTTAGGATTGTGACACCAGAACGGGCCAAAGAATATTAATATAAAACAGCCCTCATCAGGTCTGGGCACGAAGAATACATAAAATAAAGAGAAACAGAAATGGAGTGGAATGACTTGTCAGATGTGAAGGGATAATGAGGTGTGTAACGAATATCCAAGAATATTCAGTGTTGAGTGCATGTATGTGTCTACACGTACATATACATATATAAATGTGTCATCCGTATATTTCATGAAGCCAAAAACGAAGGTATCATGTATTGCAGAATCATATTCATGTTACCTCTATTACACTATCTCATGCTTCCTCCCGGTTTTCCTCTTTAGTAGCTTCTTGTGAATTTGAAATTCCCTTCCCAATACCACCAGGGAGAACCCCAATTAGTCGCCTAATACAACACAAAAGGGCATCCGACATCTGTATATTTTCTACCTCTCCCAGCAACGGTTGCAAGTACATATATGAAGAGTGAAGACAGGCCATAGCGAATATTTGAAGCAGGTAAACTATTAATGTTAAAAGAAGAATGTAAAGGAGTCCAATATGACAAAACAGAGTATCTTTATATAGAAAATACCACGAGGGATAATCCCAATTAGTCGTCTCATACAACACAAAAGGGCATCCGTTATCAGAATTCTCTCCCTCTCTCCCAGCAACGGATGAAAGTACACTATGAAGAGTGAAAACAGGCCATAGCGAAGATTTGAAGCAGGTAAACTAAGAATGTTAAAAGAAGAATGTAGAGGAGTCCAATATGACAAAACAAAGTATTACATTTTACTGTAATTATTTAAACTACATTATGATAAATAATATTAGCTTGATTTATTTGTCAAAAACTTTTTAATATGTCATTACTTTGTAATGCTCTCTCTCTCTCTCTCTCTCTCTCTCTCTCTCTCTCTCTCTCTCTCTCTCTCTCTCTCCTCTCTCTCTCTCTCTCTCTCTCTCTCTCTCTCTCTCTCCCTCACCTCCTGCTTCAGCAAAGTGTTTGAACGCATCCTTCTTGCCCGGCTCATGCACCGTCTACAGGATAAACTCTCCCCCAGTCTTTATGGTTTCCTCCCACAACGGAGCACACATCACTGCCTCGCTGAACTCTACACCTGTCTTTCTCCCACCAGTGTGGTCGCCTTCCTGGACCTCAAATCTGCCTTCGATATAGCCAACAAGGAAATTATTCTTGACCAGCTGGTGGACTTTGGAGTTCGGGGGAACATACTGAAATGGATACGGGGATATCTCTGCAACAGAACATCAAGCGTCCTTTTTAAAGGGTCGTATAGCTCCTATGAACGGTTTGAACTGGGTACTCCTCAGGGGGGTGTGCTAAGTCCTTTTCTATTCAATATCCTTATGCATCGTCTATTCTCCCTCCTTCCTGTCATCCCCGGTACTACAGTTACCTGCTATGCGGACGACATATGCATCCACACGACCTCAACTCACGACCTTCAGCACATGCTCCATGACTTTTACGTGTCTGCTACCTCCTGTGGCCTTATTATCTCCCCAGAAAAAAGCAGGATTTTTACTTCACGCAACTGCAGAGCACTGCCCGCATTCGCCATGGGTGGTAATGTCATCCCTCACTGCACACAGTACACGTATTTAGGTGCACCTGTCCGGATCACCCCAGCTATACCTGCTCCTCAACGAATTCATCCCTTTGTGAAGAGCCTTCTTGACCGTCTGGAGCCCCGCTTTGCACCTGTCAAGTGGCTTGCCAACAATGCTGCAGGAGTCTCCATCCCAGTGGCGAGGACCCTCTACATCCTACTACTTCGGTCAGTGGTTGACTATCTGTCTCCTGCCTTGTGTCAACTTCCTAAACCAGCTCTTGAGCCACTTGAAAAGTTCCAGAATCGAGTCATGAGATTTATCTTGGGATGTTCTCTCTCTACCCGTATTGTGAGTATGCAGTTGGAGCTCAACTTACCCCCTCTTGTGGAGAGGATTTATGCCAATGTGTCCTATTTTACTGTTAAGTGTCTTCACTACCCCTTTCTTGCTCCGTACTTCTCTGCTGTCATGAGGACGTCCCTTGATCCAGACGCACCCAGGCTCCCACTTCGAGCAGGAGGTCATAACCTTATCAGGGTGGTGAGTGACATTCTCCGTGGCCTTGACATCGACCTGCCAGTGCAGGCGGCTGTCCCAGATTTACCACCCTGGCGTGTCCCCCTCCCCGCTGTCACATATACACCGACCTCGAAGGATGTCTATCCCCCCTTGCAGAGACAGTTAGCTCTGGAGACTATCGCTGATGTATCCACGTCTGTCCCTGCAGCACACCACGTCTATGTTGATGGTTCTGTGCAAGCAGATGGGAGGGCGGCATGTGCTGTGTTTTCCCCCACCATGGAGCCGCCTGTGCCGGCTGATTCATGGATTGGCCGTAGACTACCCACCTCGTCGAGCTCCACCTACTGTGAACTGAATGCCATCTTGGATGCCGTGACTCTCCTTGTTCGACGACGAGTGAATGGGGTAATAATTTGTGACTCCCAATCGGCCCTACAAGCCCTATCCTCGCCAAGACCTATCTGTGGCCGTGCTGTGGGAGATATACTATGTCGCCTCGCAGCCGCTCGGGATGCTTCTCTTGTTGTGTCATTTGTGTGGACTCCATCCCACATTGGGCTGACTGGCAACGACACAGCGGATCGTCTTGCCAAGGCGGCCTGTATGCTGGATGGGCATGCTGTGGACGCTGAGCCCTCCCTCCGATGCCTACGTAACATCATCTACTCAGCTGGGTTTGCCATGACGGTCCAGCGCAGGGACACGGAGAGGGCCAACAGTGTGTCCATACAGCACCATGATCACTTCCTTCACAGTCGCTACAAGTATCGCAGACGCGGGTTAATGGTGCGGAAAAACAATGTAGTTAGTGCTCGGCTCAGAATGGGGTATCGGCCTTTATGGCAGGTCTCCCAGACTCTAGATATGCCACAGTACACCTCCTGTACATTATGCGACCGAACTAATGCTAACACTCTTGACCACTATTGTCTTCAGTGCCCCGCAGTGAGAGATGTTTTACCACGAGGTCAGAACTTAATACAGATCTGCTCATTTTTACTTAATGATGACAACCTTGATGTTATTCTTGCTCGTTTTCCTCACTTTGGTGGCCATTAATTATATTGAATTATACATATATTTTCTGTATGTTGCTATATAATTCTGTTTGTGCATTCTGCGTTTCTCTGAGCTTTACTTTTGCATATAATGTACTCTGTGCTGCCATTCTGTGAGTTGTGTGTTAGTATGCAGCAATGTTTTATCAATATGTACACCTCCCTGTAAACCATGTTCAATTCTTGGTTTTATATCCATTTGAAGCATTATTTGTATGAACTCATGTAATGTCTGACGCCTTGGCGCAATAAATTAATAAAATAAAATAATCTCTCTCTCTCTCTCCTCTCTCTCTCTCTCTCTCTCTCTCTCTCTCTCTCTCTCTCTCTCTCTCTCTCTCTCTCTCCTCTCTCTCTCTCTCTCTCTCTCAGTCCTCTTCAAACTATAAGGGGTGACTGAGCCTTCTAAAAAATCTTCACTGTTTGCTGGAGGGAAATAAAAAGGAGAGACTCCCAGTGTCCTCGTTCCGCAAAACGTAGTAGACTTTACAGCACAAAGGCGAACACGGAGGTGGTATTTTATCCCAGGAGAAGAAAAGAAGAAAATGAACAGAAAAAAGGAAAGAGAGACAAATATATGCTGTAACCGTCGGCAATAAAAAAAAGTGTAGAGTAACATTTACTTTCAACACTATTATTTAAGCAAGATATTGAATCTTTTCACATAGAAGGAAATATGCACAGCTGTACGTATAACATTCACGGATGAATACATAGCTCTAATTGTCGGAAATCACAATTTGAAATTGCTGTACGGAAAAAATCTAGTAATCTTTTTTATGAACTTCAAATACAAACTGACATCCTGCGGACATTCAGCTGGTCCTTTTCATATGATGTTGTCTTGAACATCCCGAGAATCTTTATAAGGAAAGCAACGTTAGAATTGAAAATATATCTATTATTA
>JAXCGZ010015858.1:0-15000 GCA_037179515.1 Halocaridina rubra | reverse complement strand
TATATGGATTCCTAATATGTTGATAGAATTAAGAGGGTAAATTCGTTAATTTTGACAAGACAATAGGGTTATCAGGAGGAGAAGAAGATAAATTAGTAGCAAGAAACTGTGTCTTGGAGGCATTGAATTTAGCTAAATTTTGAGTGCCCCACTCAGATATTCTCTGGAAATCAGAGTTGAGAGAAAAAGAAAGAGTGATATGATACTGATTATGAGCAGCAGATGAAGGTTGTGAAGAAAAGGCAGAGGAAATGTGAAGGGTAGAATCATCAGCAAAGGCATGAAGAAGAGAGGAAGATGGGGATTGTAGAAGACCATTGATGAAGAGAAGGAATAGAGTAAGTGAAAGAACAGAGCCCTGTGGTACACCGCTGGTAACAGAGAAAGGGCTAGATGTTGTACCATCAACGACTGCAGATATAAAACGGTTAGTAAGGAAACTAGATATCATAGAACAAAAAGAAGGGGTAAAGCCATAGGCAGGGAGTTTGGCCAACAGAGCCATGTGCTAGACTCTGTCATAAGCCTTAGAGATATCAAGGGCGACGACAAAGGATTCCCCATAGTTCCTCAGAGAAGATGATCATACATGAGAAAGATAGGGCAGGAGATCTCCAGTGGATCTTGCATTGCAAAAGCCGTACTGGTGATCGGAGATAACTGACTTAGATTCAAGGCGTTTCAAGAAATGAGCATTGAGCAAAATTTTGAAAACTTTTGCAATAGAGGAGGGTAGGGCAATAGGTCGGTAGTTTGAAGGAATAGAGCAGTCACCCTTCTCAGGAACAGGTTGAACTAGAGCATACTTCCAAGATGAAGGATAAGTACTGGTTGACAGAATGAGGCAAAAAAGATGGCAAAGCATGGGAGCCAGTACATCTGCAAACTCCTTAAGGAACCTTGCAGGGATACCATCGGGACCAGATGCCTTGTTCGCCTTTAGTGAGCGAAGAACCTTATGAACTTTACGTGCAGAAAACATAAGGGAGGGCATAGGGTTAGAGTGGGGTAAAGATTGAGGAACAGGTGCCCTGGAATCGTTGATAGAAGAATTGGCAGAAAAATGAGAGCCAAAGAGAGTGACTTTGTCAGTGGGAGAGCAAGCTATAGATCCATCAGAACGAATGAGAGGGGGAAAGCTTGAGTTACAGAAGTTTTTGCAGAGGTTTTTGGCAAAGGACCAGAAGCATTTGTCAGTGGGAGAGGAGCTAAAGTCATCAACATTCCTTCTTATAAGGGAAGCCTTAGACCTTCGAAACTGAGTAGTACAGCGATTCCTAGCTACAATAAAAACAGAGTGAGTTAAATCGGATGGAGAGGCTTGGTAAACTCGGTGTGCCCAATTCCTAACCTGGATAGCCATGGAGCATGCACGGTCAAACCAAGGTTTAGGAGGAGAGAAACTCTTTGTAGAAGAGGGGATGTACTCCTCTATTCCCTTGGTCATGATCTCGGCAACTTTTAGAGCTACCTGATCAGGGTTGCAGGACCGAAAGCAGTAATCATCCCATGGGAAGTCAAAGAGGAAGTTACGCAAATTTTCATGTTGAGTACGCTCAAAGTGCAATAGGCAGCATTGAGTAGGAGGGATTGGTGGAGGGGGAGCAAAAATGGAAGAGATTGAGATCAGAGAGTGGTCAGATTTACCAAGAGGGGAAAGCACAGAATAAGAGTAGCTTGAAGGGTTAGAAGTAAAAAATAGGTCAAGTGTGTTTGCTGCATGTTCGTGATGATCAGGAACACGGGTAGGGTGTTTGATAATTTGCTTCAGATCGTGAGTAATGGAGAAAGCAAAAGGGCCTCACATCCTCCCACATCAGTGTGAGAAGAATGAAGCCACTCTCTGTGGTGTACATTGAAGTATGTATGTATGTATGTATCTATATATATGTATCCAATTCTTTATAACTTGTATCTTATATTCTAACTATTATGAACACTTCCATTGTTACTAAAAGGTTTCCTGACTCTTGGAAAAAATCACATGTAATACCTCTGCATAAAAAGGGGGACAGAGAAGATGTGACAAACTATCGTCCCATTTCCCTGCTACCCATTTTCTCTAAAACATTAGAAAAAATTGTTGCATGCCAACTTATGTCATATTTAGAGTGGAACAGACTATTAGCTATTAACCAACATAGTTTCAGACCGAAACTCTCGACGGAAACTGCACTGCTCAAAGTTACGAATAGTATCTATAATAATATAGATATGAAAAAAATATCTCTGCTTGTATTATTAGACTTATCAAAAGCCTTTGACAGTGTAAACCATGAAATTCTTATAAGTAAATGTACTAACCTAAATCTTGATCTAAGCTGGTTTAGAGAGTATATATTTAATCGCAAACAGTCTATGTCTCCTACCAACATTATATCTACGCCAAAAAATGTATCATCTGGTGTTCCACAGGGATCTATAATTGGTCCTATCCTCTTCTCCATTTACGTAAATGATCTATCTTCTTTCATTTCTGACTGTCTAGTCTTACAACATGCAGATGACACTCAACTACTCCTTATTGGTGATATTAATAATCTCCCAGAGCTAACCTTAAGAGCAGAAAAAAAACTGTCAGAAATTAAAACCTATTTTAAAGAAATTGGGCTGTTAATTAACAAAAGTAAAACAAAATGCATGTTCATTGGTTCAAGGTTCCATATAGCACAAATTCCGGAAAACACAACAATTAATTTTTGCGACAATATTACACCTAGCGAAACAGTCAAAAACCTAGGAATTCACTTTGATAACTACATGTTGTTTGATTCCCACATATATGAAGTATGCAAAAAGGTTACAGGAATATTAATGTACTTATCACGTATAAAAGACAATTTTGAAACTACCAATCGAATAACTGTTGTTGAATCTCTAGCCCTAAGTCACATTAATTACTGCACAACTGTTTGGGGAGCTACCACTAACACTCAGATAAACAGAATACAGAAGCTTATTAATTTTGCAGCTCGAGTTGCCCTGGGAGGAATAAGAAAATATAACCACATCACACCAGCTCTCAATAAACTTGGGTGGCTGCGTGCAGAAAACAAGGTCGCTTATGCTATTTATGTTTTTGTATACAAAATTTTGGACCATCATAATCCTAGCTGGCCATTTGATTTGAAAACAGTCTGGGATATAAGGGGAACCAACACAAGACAGAGCAGTGAGCTCTTTTTTCAGAGAACAAACACAGAAGCAGGTTCCAAGATGATCACTAATAAAGGGCCAACACTCTGGAACAATATTACAGAGCATCTTAAAAATGCATCCTCCTTCACAGCTTTCAAAGGTAAACTATATAGTTTCCTTTTGGATAAATAGTTGCTAAACTTAATGATTTAATGTAATTTCCCTTAACACTAACCTTTCTATATGTAAATTGATATCGACTTTTCTGTTCTCTAAGTTAAGAACTAATTATTCTCATTGTAAGGAAAACAAATATGGTGATGATACTGTATCGAGTGTTATTATTACTACTTTATTATTAATATTATTGTTAACATTTTTTATTACAGCATTATTATTTTCTATGAAAGCTACATTTAATTTAACGGTATGTATTACCCTCTTACTTATTACTTCAATTACATGTCTCCTTATAAGTTACTTTTACTTTTAGAAGAATAAACATTGTACAAAAATGGAAATATATGTTTGTTTGTTTGTTTGCTACTCGTAATCAGTGTCGTATCATTCTTTCTTCTACTCTCAACTCAGATTTGCAGTGAGTATCTGACAGGGGCACCCAAATTTTAGTTAAATTCAGTGCCTCCAAGACAGTTTCTGGCTATGTCATTATGTTCTTCTCTTCTTGATAGCCCTATTGTCTCCGAAACTAACGAAATTTACCTCTTAATTCTATCAACATATTTGGAATCCATATAGCCTCTAACTTGTCTTGGAAGAATCACATAATCTAAATTTCTAAATCTTCATGCAAAAGATTGGGGGTTCTGTTTCGTTTTCGTCATTATTTTTCCTCTTTACAGTTACTTAAAATCTATAAAGGTCTAATCCGTCCCTCCTTAGAATACTGCTATAACATCTGGGTTGCTTTATCATATACTTATCTCCTTGATAAGGTTGAATCTAAGGTAGTCAAACTCATTAATGACTATTCTCTTACTTTTAATCTGGATTCTCTTTCTCTTCGCCGTAAGGTATTAGTCCTATCTCTTTTCTATCCCTACTTCTTTTATCGCTGCTCTGATGAGTTGTCGGGTTGCATCCCTCCCCACAGCCGAGGCCACTGAACTCTCTCTAAGTAGCCTCCTTTCATATGTACTTTGTGGAAATTTGAAGCTCGCGGATTGGTCGGTGCAGCGACTGCTTCTTCCCATCCACCTCCAGACTCTGGAACTCTCACCCCCCTTCTGTCTTTCCTATTTCTTAAAACCTATCTTCCTTCAAAAAACGGATCTATCGTCATCTCACAGCTTAATCCTGACATATCTCTAGGTCCTCAGTACTTTGACCATTCCTTCAGCCTGTCCTATTGTGTATTATTACCTCATCTCTGCCTTGTCCTAAACCTTTTACTCTTTCTTCGTCTTAATGTATTCTTCTTTATTGATGAGGGCAATTTTCTTGACAGTCCAGGTGTCACATTCATAAATAATATATGTTCGTGTCAGTATGTGCGTTAATAATAATAATAATAATAATACATACATATAACTTGGCTGTTTCCCCTTTTAATTGAGGGGTAGCCGACATCAAAAAAAGGAAAATAATAATAATAATAATAATAATAATAATAATAATAATAATAATAATAATAATAATAATAATAATAATAATAATAATAATAATAATAATATAATAGTAAATCCACCGATTTAATACCTAATACAGTCTATTAACCTCAGACGTTTTAGACACTTGTGAATTGAGGACGAAGGTATTTCCTGATTCAACTGTTTCGGCTCATAAAAGCGAATTGATGATCAATTCAATTCATTTTAATATTACCCTTGTCCTTTCCCCCCCTTTATAAATCTCATCATCCTTCTCCTTCTATCTGTTGTTGCTTTTCTATATTTAATTCGTTACTCTTTCATTCATAAGTTTTCGTTCTAAGATGACCCCAGTAAGAAACTGGGAGCCTATTGAGCATATGAATGAGTCAGAAATCAAAATGGAAATATGAGAGAGAGAGAGAGAGAGAGAGAGAGAGAGAGAGCGAGAGAGAGAGAGAGAGAGAGAGAGAGAGAGAGAGAGAGAGAGAGAGAGAGAGAGAGAGAGAGAGAGAGAGAGAGAAAGAGAGAGAGAGAGAGAGAGAGAGAGAGAGAGACAAACATTTATTTCCATTTTTGTACAATGGTTATTCTTCTAAAATTAAAAGTAACTTATAAGTAGACATGTAATTGAACTAATAAGTAAGAGGGTAATAAATACAGTTAAATTAAATGTAGCTTTCATAGAAAATAATAATGATGTAATAAAAATGTTAAAAATAATGTCAATAATATATAGTAATAATAACACTAGATACAGTATCGTTATTATCGGCATCATTACCATATATGTTTTCCTTTCAATAAGAATAATTAGTTCTTAACTTAGGAGAATAATTAGTTCTTAACTTAGAGAACAGAGAAGTCGCTATCAGTTTACATATAGAGAGTTAGTGATAAGGGAAATTGCATTAAATCATTAAGTTTAATTTGGTGTGTGAGCAACAACTATTTGTCCAAAAGAAAACTATATAGTTTGCCTTTGAAAGCTGTGAAGGAGGATGCATTTTTAAGATGCTCTGGAATATTGTTCCAGAGTGTTGACCCTTTAATAGTGATCATCTTTGAACCTGCTTCTGTGTTTGTTCTCTGAATAAAGAGTTCACTGCTCTGTCTTGTGTTGGCTCCCCTTATATCCCTGACTGTTTTCAAATCAAATGGCCAGCTAGGATAATGATGGTCCAAAAGTTTGTATAAAAAAACATAAATAGCATAAGCAACCTTGTTTTCTGCACGCAGCCACCCAAGTTTATTAAGAGATGGTGTGATGTGGTCATATTTTCTTATTCCTCCCATGGCAACTCGAGCTGCAAAATTGATAAGCTTCTGTATTCTGTCTATCTGAGTCTTAGTGATATCCCCCCCAAACAGTTGTGCAGTAATTAATGTGACTTAGGGCTAGAGATTCAACAAGAGTTATTCGAGTGGTAATCTCAAAATTGTCTTTTATACATGATAAGTACATTAATATTCCTGTAACATTTTTGCATACTTTATCTATATGGGAAGCACACAACATGTAGTTATCAAAGCTAATTCCTAGGTTTTTTACTGTTTTGCTAGGTGTAATAATAGTCGCATAAATTAATTGTTGTGTTTTCTGGAATTTGTGCTATATAGAACCTTGAACCAAGAAATATGCATTGTCTTTTACATTCGTTAATTAACAGACCAATTTCTTGAAAATAGGTTTTAATTTTTGACAGAGTGTTTTCTACTCTTAAGGTTAGCTCTGGGAGATTATTAATATCACCACTAACGAGTAGTTGAGTATCAACTGCATATTGTATGACTAGACAGTCAGAAATGAAAGAAGATAGATCATTTACGTAAATGGAGAAGAGGATAGGACCAAGTACTGATCCCTGTGGAACACCAAATGATACATTTTTTGGTGGAGATAATGTTGTTAAGACGTATAGACATGGTTTACACTGTCGAAGGCTTTTGATAAGTCTAATAATACAAGCAGAGATATTTTTTTCATATCTATATTATCTTAGATACCATTTGTAACTTTGAGCAGTGCAGTTTCCGTGGAGAGTTTCGGTCTGAAATCATGTTGGTTAATAGATAATAGTCTATTTGACTCTAAATATGACAAAAAATAGCATGCAACAATTTTTTCTAATATTTTAGAGAAAATGGGTTGCAGGGAAGTGGGACGATAGTTTGTCACATCTTCTCTGTCCCCCTTTTTATGCAGAGGTATTACATGTGATTTTTCCAAGAGTCAGGAAACCTTTTAGTAACAATGGAAGTTTTCATAATAGTTAGAATATAAGATACAATCGTAGGTAGAGCATCTTTGATGAACTGAAATGAAATACCATCTGGACCATAAGAGCTGAAGTTTCTTAGGTTCATTATGGTAAGAATTAGGGTAGCGCAATCGATAGGGTTTATCTTGATGTACTCTCTTGTGTTTACATTGGAAGAATTGTCCTTTAAGCAATTACTCATGTTCACTGAATTGATGTTTTCCTGTGTTTTCTCATATGTATTTTTGCCAACATTAGTAAAATAGTTATTAAAGTTTTCCGCTTTGTCTTTCAACCCCGTAATATTTTCATAACTTTCTGAGGTAGTCATTTCATTTGGTATCATGCTTCTTATCACTTTCCATATTGCTGCTGTATCATGTCTAGAGTCATTAAATTGTTTTTTGTAAAAGTCTTTTTTACTTACATTGATGAGAGATCTGACACGTTTCTTTTCTGTTTTACAACGTTCTCGGAGAGGCATATCATATCTATTAATTTTTAGCTCTTTTTGTATTTGATTTCTGATTTGCATTGCCTCTTTGATGTCATTAGTTAGCCAGGGAGCTGAGGGGTGGGTTATTTTTCTTGTTAAAATGGGTGCACAACTATCTAAGCATTCACGGAAGACTTTTGTTAGAATCTCAACCTGCAAATCGACGTTATCTGTGTTTTTAATTCTATTAAGTGCATTTGTGTTGTTGATTAATGTTTCACAAAAGATATCAGGGGAGTAATTTTTTTGACACCGGAATGTCTTGAAGAGAGGCTTCCTTTTGGGCTTGTTTATGTTTAGCATAGCAATGTTCAGCTCGTGGTCTGCAATTGGGCAGGGAACTACGTCCCAATAGGGTATACTTTCCACTTTATTTGTTATTATCAGATCTATTAGAGTCCTAGAATTAGGGGTTATGCGGGTCGGTTTTGTCACTATTTGTGTTAACTTCACAGTGTTGATCACCCTTTTCATTTTGTTATCTGCTGAGAGCAAGTCATCATTAAAGTCACCAAGTATGTATATGGGTTTATGGCGCACACAGATATTTCTGAATGTTTCTAGCAGATGACTGAATGAACTGGTAGGTGCTTTAGGGTGACGGTAAACACACCCTACAATGAAAGATGGAAGTTTCCGATACTGCACAGTGATCCATAAATCTTCGAGCTCTTCAGTTTTTTCTAGACCTGTGGTTATTTCTGATGCACTAAGATAATTTCTAACATAAATACAGACCCCACCCCCTCGGCCATGGTCATTGCAAAATATTTTAAACTCTGGGATAATCACATATTTATTTTCAGTTGTAGGAGGAAGCCAAGTTTCACTTACACAGAGGATGTCTATGTTGTAGTTTTTTGTTAGCATTATTATTTCCTCAAAATGATCGAGAAGGGACTGAGCGTTCACATGAACTAATGTTACATTCTTACCATGTTTCATCAGGGTGGCATCCATAGTCATAGTTGTAGTTTGTTCTTGGAATTGTCCATGATGTGTTTCGACTGTGTGATTCTGCTGGGAGTTCATCATTATAGTGTGTTCTGGGGTTAGCCCATGGATGCTGGTGTGTGTGCCTGCCTTTGGATGGGTAACGCTGATTTGAGTACATGCCATGGCATGATCGGGCCTTCCCAAAGTTTGTATGCCTAGGTGAGTGTCTAGGGTTGTAAGAGCCATCTCCCCAGGAGAAGTCTCTTGTGCGTGGACGGCAATAGGAGAGGTTTGTACTGTGTCTCTTTCTGTAGTCTCGCGGATAGGGAATCGTTTCATAAGCTCTTTGCTGTTTATTTTGGTATGACTGTAGTTTGGGATATTTTGTAGATAACCCAGGTTGTGTCCATTGTTTGCCCCAGCGAAATGGCTGGACAATTGTGCCTGTAGGCCATTGATTCAGTTTGTAAGGTACATATCCAAATCCTTTCGATATTGTTATTGAGAAGGAGACCCAATTTGGTTTTGCTAGAAAGCTCCTTAATCAAGACTTCTTCAGAGGGAATGCCTTGATTTGTCAATGTATTACGTATCTCTCTCTCAAAGGGGTTGCCAGGAATGCGAATATATATTTGAGCTGTAACCCTTGCACTTGCATTATTGGGTAACTGAGGCTGTAGGGGAGAGGACTTCGATGGAATGTTTAGATTAGAGACTGCTTCTAATTTGTCATTTCTGTTTTCTTCATTGTTTTGTAGCTTATTGCTGGGTTGATTATTTGTGCTGGAAGGTGTAATTTGGTTGTCCTGGTTAGTGATAGTTGCTGTGTTGTTAGGAGTAGTGGAGATGGGCTCTACATCTTCTTCGCTGTTTTGTAACCCTTTACCAGGTTGGTTGTTTGTGCTGGGAAGAAAAGAGAGAGAGAGAGAGAGAGAGAGAGAGAGAGAGAGAGAGAGAGAGAGAGAGAGAGAGAGAGAGAGAGAGAGAGAGAGAGAGAGAGAGAGAGAGAGAGAGAGAGAGAGAGAGAATAGCATAATATGAAGTGTAAAGATAATTATTTACGTATATGAAGATAAAGAAAAAAATAGAGCAAACTCCATCCTGTTTTTTAATAAATTAAAAAATCATTACCAATACTGAGGAACGAAAGACGATATTCGAATCTATTTCCCCTTAGGCTTCGCAATCAACGAGGCATAATGGATCTCCCTCAGGTGAACACGACTCAAACAAGTTGGAAAAGAGCTGGAAATTTTTAGATGACACAAGACCCATCTTGCTTAGAAACACCTTGAAAGGGGATGAGAGAGAAGTTGTATGGATGAAAAGAATACTCGATGAATTACTGGTGATATGAAAGGTTTGTGGATAGAAAAAAATGGAGATCACTGTGATTACGAAATATTGGTTACGAGTGGTAGACTAAATAAAAAATAGAAAATATCAATTGTACATTTTATGAGGACTAAGTTTACATCT
The DNA here is from genome assembly GCA_037179515.1 of Halocaridina rubra. Taxonomy (NCBI): domain Eukaryota; kingdom Metazoa; phylum Arthropoda; class Malacostraca; order Decapoda; family Atyidae; genus Halocaridina; species Halocaridina rubra. The sequence continues at coordinate 5,080 of JAXCGZ010015858.1, read as the reverse complement.
TCTCAGTGAGTGTTTCCATATATACATCCATATAGAGGGCAATATTTATGAACATTAATCCTTCTTGCTCCATACCTTCTTCCCTGTAAAAATACAAGAGAGAAAAACAAAACGGTTTCAAAGGAGCAAAAAAATAAATGTGTGATAACAACGAAAATAAATATGTTAGGTGGGGAAGATAAAACTTGAAATAATAATAATAATAATAATAATAATAATAATAATAATAATAATAATAATAATAATAATAATAATAATAAAATTGAAATAACAATAATAATAATAATCCATTCATATACCAAACCCATATTACCCTTATAAGGGGGGGGGGGTAGCTGAGTCAAAGAAAAACTTTGACTTTTTGTGAAAACTAAATACAGATGAGGAGATTCCCATTTCCCTCACTCCGTCCCATTTAGTAGAGTTTTATGACACGCAGGGGAATACGGAGGAAGTATTCTTACCCCTCTCCCTCAGGGGGATGATAATAATAATAATAATAATAATAATAATAATAATAATAATAAGAATAATAATAATAATAATAATAATAATAATAATAATAATAATAATAATAATAATAATAAGAAGAAGAAGAATGGAATAACAATAATAATGGAGGATAAGAACAGATCATTCACACATTCTGACCAACAGGGCCACAATCTCATACAGCACAAGAGAAAATTTGAAATATATATACAAAAAATAAATTAGCGTTAAATATAAGAGGGATTGCGCTGTAATCCGAAAGGAACAATAAATCTCGAGTAAAATCCTAAAGCGATGATTATAAAATCATGCTTTTATTAGATACGGAAAAGTAAAAGAATTTTGATCAGCTTGAGGTACTTAAAATGTGTGTGTGTGTGTGTGTATGTGTGTGTGTGTGTGTGTGTGTGTGTGATTACCTAATTGTGATTACCTAATTGTGTTTACGGGAAAGAGCCCAAAGCTCGTATCTTCCCGTCTCCTGATCGGTTCCATTTTTAGACTTAGTGATACTTATCATACCTGTCCTTAAAACTATGGATTGAGGTAGCATTAACTACCTCCTCGCTTAGCGAATTCCAATTATCAACTACTCTTACACTGAAAAAGTATTTCCTTACATCCTGCAAACAAGTTTTCTTCCGAAGCTTCAAACTATGACCTCTAGTTCTAGAGCCAGCCATATCGAAATATCGATCCCTATCCACTCTATCATAACCATGAAGGAATTTAAAGACTGTCACCATATCCCCCCTTACTCTTCTAGCTTCGAGTGATGGCAAGTCTAATTCCCTCAGCCTCTCATCATAACCGAGATTGCGTATTTCTGGCACCAGTTTCGTGGCATGTCTTTGAACTTTTTCAAGCTTAGCTATGTGCTTTTTCAAGTGCGGATTCCAAAAGGGGGCTGCATATTCGAGTTTTGGCCTCACATAGGTTACATAAATATTTCTGAACATTTCCTTGTCCATGTGCCTGAAGGCTACCCTTACATTTGATAAGAATGCATATGCTGCCCTTACTACGCCATTTATATGTATTTCTGGAGACAAATCTGCCAATATGTTTACTCCTAGATCTCTCTCATTTTCTGTCTCCTGAAGCTGTACTCCAGCCACCGAGTAGTCAAGCTTGGGCCTTCTTGCACTTGTACCCATTCTCATTACCTTACATTTTGAGGTATTGAATTTCATTAGCCACTTTTCTGACCACTCATGCAGATTATTTAGATCCTCCTGAAGTTCTCTACCATTGTTCTCGTTTTTTACTTTCTTCACAATCTTTGCATCATCTGCAAACATATTCATGAATGAATTTACAGACTCTGGTAGGTCATTTACATATACAAGGAACAAAAGTGGCCCTAAAACTGAACCCTGTGGAACTCCACTACTAACTCTTCTCCATTCAGACACTGAGTGTCTTACTCTAACCCTCTGTTCCCTTCCTTCTAAGTAAGTTTTTATCCATTCCAAGACATTTCCACCTATTCTAGCCATTGATTGCAGCTTCCTAATAAGTCTCCCATGTGGAACAGTGTCAAACGCTTTCTGGAAGTCTAGGAATATGCAATCTGCCCAACCCTCTCTTTCCTGTAAGATTTGGCTTACCTCATCATAAAATTCTAATAAGTTTGTTACTGTTGATCTTCCTTCTCTGAAGCCATGTTGCCTCACTGACAAAAAGTTGAAGGATTCCAAGTGAAGAGAGATATGTTTCCTTAGTAGTTTCTCCATAAGTTTGCAAACTATGCTGGTCAAGGAAACTGGTCTATAGTTCAGAGCCGTATCCCTCCTTCCCTTTTTGAAGATAGGTATCACATTTGCTTGTTTCCAGCATCTTGGAATCTCCCCCGACTCCAATGACTCCTTAAATATGATACTTAGTGCCACTGATATTGTGTTTGCGCATTTTTTAAGCACATGAGGGGATATGTCATCAGGACCTGTAGCTTTATGAACATCTAAATCCATCAGCGCCTTGCATACCTCTGTGGCTGTAAGGTTGATGTTCTCTAATACCGGCCCTTGAGCTTCTATCACTGCAATCTGAGGGGGTGGGGTATTTTCTACTGTAAATACTGACTGAAACTCCTTGTTCAATTCTTTGCAGATCTCTTCGTCCGTCTCAGTGATGCTTCCATCCGCTCTCTTTAGCCTTAAAACCTGTTCTTTTACCTTCAGTTTTCCTCTGATAAAGCTGTGGAAAAGCTTGGGATTTTCTTTAGCCTTCCTGGTGATGTCCCTCTCATAATCTTTCTCTGCCTCTCTCCTTTTACTTAGGTAGTCATTTCTTGCTCTTTTGTAGGTTTGCCAGGCATTTATGTTTTTTCTCCTCCTATACCTTTTCCAGCATTTGTCTCTCCACTCCTTAGCTCTTTTACACCCATTATCGAACCATTTCTCTCTGGCATGAATTACACCTACTTTGGTGACAGGTATGCAGCAATCTACTATCTTCCCATATTTCTCACAAAAGATGTCATACATTTCTTGTACAGATTTGTTGTAAAATAAGGTTCTCCAGTCAATAACTGCAAAAAGCTCATTCATTTTGATGTAATCTCCTTTCTGATAGTTCCTCCTCATGTCCTCAGTGCCTCTACTCTCAGGAAGAATGTCTTCAATGATATACTCCATCAACAACACACAGTGGTCACTCTTTCCAATTGGTGGTTCATACTCAATATTTTCAATATCCAACACATTATCTGTGAACACCAGATCAAGTAGTGATGGCTCATCCCCACCCCTGGCTCTTGTTGGTTCCATTACATGTTGGTGTAGGAAATTCCCTTGTACGCAATCTAGGAATCTTGCCCCAAAGGAGTCCTCACCACTGTGTGGGTCAAGATTTATCCAATCTATCTCTTTATGATTAAAGTCTCCCATAATCAAAATCCTACATTTTTTCTCCCGCGCCATGTAAACAACTGAGTTTATGACTTCAATCGTACCTATATGACTTTCCTCATAAATTTCAAGCCTATTTTGGTTCCTTGGTGGGTTGTATACAACAGTTATTATAATGCTCTCTGACCCAGTATTTATGCGAGCAACAAGAAATTCCCTGAACTCACTTTCTATAGCCAAGTTTATCTCTTCAGCTTGAATCCTCTCACTTATGAGCAGTGCTATCCCTCCACCAGTCCTCTCAGATCTTTCGACCCTTAGTATTCTGAAGCCCTTAGGAAAAACTGTGACACTGTTTATGTCCTCACTCAACTTAGTCTCTGTAATTGCTACTATATCTGCCTTACTGTTGTGAATCCTATCTTTTAATTCTACTGCCTTACCAGCTAATCCATCAGCATTTGTGTATAACAATCTTAATGAGGCCCCATCCCCTGATCTTCTGTCATTATCTTCTTTATCTCCCCTTTGTCTGGAAGTATTCCGTAACGAAAATTTTTCTTCTCTTCCTCATTTCTTTCATCATTTAACCTTCTTGCCTCTTGCAACAAGTTTTTGATCTTTCCCATCTCTTCCTGTGTTCTGTATCGTCTAATGAACACTTCTTTGCATTCTTGAAGGTCTTTTAGACTTTTTTTTCTCAACAATATTTCCCTACATGTCTCCCCTCTCTCAAAGGTTACTTTTGTTGGTCTCGGCTTTCCTTCCCTCGAATATTTACCTAGTTGGTGTATGTTTACAATATCCTCAGGACCACATACTACTCCAAGCTTTCTTATCAGGTCTACAACCCTAGCTTTATTTTCTTCAAGTCTCCCCTGCCATGTTGGCTCCTGGGATTCACTTATGCCTGAGATTACCACTGTCTTCTCCTTATCAAGTGCCTGTCTGATGAGTGGGTTTGCCCTTTCCATCACAACGTCTTTCATTTTTTCGATTACTGTCTCTTTATAATCAACTGTTTGTATGTTTTCCAGTGCCACCACCTTTACAGCCTCTTTTACTGCCACATTCCCCTTTAGTGCATCAGCAAAGGACGTTTTCATGGCATCATTTTCCATATTCAGCTCCTGGAACTCTTTTCTGAACTGTTCAATGTTTTCCTTAATCTGAACATTCCAAGCAGCAATCTCGTCTCTCTCAGAAGATAGCAGTGAACTAACATCTAATTCCTTTAGGTTGTCATTTAGCTGTTTGTTTTTATCTTCTTGATTAGAAATTCTAGATTCTAGTTGACTCTTTTCCCCTTCCAGCTTCTTTATTCTTTTTTCTAGTTCCTTTCTCTCCTGCCCTTGTGCTTTATTTGCTTCCTCCAAAGATCTTATTTGTTCTCTGAGTGTTTCATTCTCTTTCATTTCTCCATCCATATTCCGAATTTTATCATCAAGGCTTGTAACCATTTCCTCTAACTTCTTGATTCTCTGTTTAAGTCCTCTGATGACTACCCCTTCTCCCGACCCATGGGTGGGAGAGGTTTGGGACAGAGATGGCTTCATTTTTATGTTCTCCCTCTCACAGAATATAGAAAGAAGACGAGAAAGAGGAAAAAAAAAAGAAAAGAGAAAAACTTCTAATTTACCTTCACACAGAATTTTTATATCTCCATATAAGTGCTATTTCGTGACTCAGTTTGCCTCCTTTCTGGTAACACACATCTTAACTTAAAAACTTGACCA
>JAXCGZ010015857.1:0-42504 GCA_037179515.1 Halocaridina rubra | reverse complement strand
TGTGAATCAATATCTATAAGATGATGATGCTACTAGTTACTGATTCTTTGGAGAAACTAGAGCAGTTTTTGAATGAGTTTGTGTGTGTGAAAGAAGGATGTTACGAGTAAATGCAGGTAAATTAAGTTTTGAGATGTGCAATGGATGTTCATGGTAGCAAGTTGATGCATCTGAATATGCATGTAGAGGTCAAAGGACATGAAGTTGTAGAGGTGAGTCATAATAGCAAAGTAAGTTAATAAATATTAAGGTGAAATGCTTGATGGAAAAGAAGCATTATTAATATATGTTAAGAGAAGGCTGTATGAATGAGTGATTATAAATGCAGCATTAAAGCAGAAATATTTAATATAAGAGAGGATGAAGTAAGCAGTTTGAACGAAGAGTGGTTATTGAGAAGTATGATTGATGTGCCAAGAATGAATAGGGTGAAAAGTGTGGAGGTGAGACAAAGAATGGATATTGGAAGACTTTGCCAGACATTGTTGAGGTGATTTGGGCATATGGAAAGATTGAATTAGGAATGACTTAAGAAAAAGATTTTCGAGAGTAGTAGTAAGTTGAGTAAAGATGCAAGGAAAACCCAAAATGAGATAGCTGAATGGAGTGGAAAGAGCATTGAATGCACGTGGTATGTCGGTGAAACAGAAAAGAGAGAATACAAGTGACAGGGATGGATGGAGAGTTTGAATTGATGACATTTCCCAAAGTTATATCTGTGCACTTGCCCAGTGCTGTAGACTGTGATAGGATGGGTCACTGTAAGATGACTCAGCAGTATAATCAAACTATGGCTGTTTTACTCCACAGTAGTTGAGCTATGTCCAAGTTACATTGTGTATGACCCAAACAGTGAGGGAGGGGCATTGTAGTTACCCTTTATCTCCAAGGTGATAAGATATGAGGGATAGGGTGAGTGAGTTTTGGTGAATTGGAGTGGGCTTTTACTTGGCCAAACACCTCAGGAGAGGAATTGAGGTTTACTTTTATAGATACTTCAGTATTTTCATATTTATATTTTTGATTGTCAGAGTTTAGACATTAATTGATTTGCTTTTGAGAATATGTTCTGCTATTGAAACCATTAACTTGAAGGTCGTGTTGTGAAAAGTTAAAAACTATTTTCAGGTTAAGTGGTGATGTGCAAGATTTTAAAAGTTCCTTCAAGATGTGTATGTCTCAGGGCCTTCGTAGTGTTACACAGGTAAAATAATATAATAAGGTTATTGTTTTAGGCATAATATAATTATAAATTCAGAAAGAATTATCAGTTAATATGAGACATTTTCATCTGTTGCAGTGTTTTATTGAGACCAATTAATTAGACAATTTTTTTAAATATTTATGTTCAATATAGATCACAATAAGCCAGCATTAAATATTCTTTGTTTCACTTATCTGTCTTTGGAGTGAAGCCCATCAATATTGATTATATATATATGGGTTGGTACTGGTACATTTTTTAATAAACCATTACTTAGAAATACAGTCATGTGTCAGTTTTGGACTGAGTTTAATTCTGACCGTCCAATCATAAGTCAGTCCAGTTCTAAATGGACCATTAAATCAGTGAGAAGGTGGTATGTAGTAGGCTGGCCCATGGTACCAGCCGCTCATTGTAATACTACAGCTGAAGGTCCTCATGACTTAAATAGGGCTGGCCAGGACAGTTCGATGTTTACTTTCTTCAGTTATGGTACTTTTCTTTTGCCTATACTGTATGTACACCGAATATTCTGTGGTATTCGTTATACATCTCTTATTATCCCATCACATATGGCAAGTCACAATAATCTGCATCTCTGTTTCTCTTTGCTTTCTTTCTTATCATTATGAGGCCTTCATTACTTTGACAATTCTTTCAGCCTGTCGTGTTATTGTTTATCATTCTCGTTTTTCTTCTTTGTCCATATGCTGCTCCTTTTTCGTGGTGATTGGGCCCTATAAGAGCTATTATCTTTGCTTACTATGGTGCCACACTCTATAAAAAGATAAAGACCGTAGTGCAGAGGACAATAACTTCATATCATCGTTTAAGTCATATTGTTGGGCTGAAATTTATCCTATATTGCAGAAGGAGAGGGATGAAAAGGAAGCAGAGAACTCTGGAATGAAGACCTGGACAGTTTACAGTGATTACTTGTACTTAGTGTAAAATGTTTATATTTTTTTCATTACTCTATAATATTAGTTTACGAATATTTTTTTTTAAAGTCATAATAATAAAGGTGGGGTAAATGTATGCCATAAAGGTAAAAAAAGACTAACATTAAAAATTAATATATATATACACTTTTCATGTCCACCACACTGTGATCCCTATGTATCATTTGCCTGTTGATTTATTGTAAAGACTTACAACCGATCCAACTTATGACCTGTCGATCTGAAGCAACCTTAGTCTAAAGAAGGGGAATTCCTGTTTGAATTTTTGTATTTAGCCGAGCACTCCAGGTCACTGTCATGTCCATGATATTATTGACCCCGATAAAACAATTGAAACAAAGAAAAACAAGAGGTGGGAGATATGGTGAGTTTTATTTCATTCCTGAGAACTTTGGAATCCTCCTATCCACCCATCCTAAGTTTCATGTTTGTAATAATGTTGACCAAAAGCATGGAGACACAGGAAAAAGGCTTTTTGCAGCTAGTTAACTTAACCAGCCCCCCTCCGAATTTTTTTTTTTAAGTGATATTATTTTAGGAATAGAATTACGACAGGTTGTTAGTAGAGCAAGAGATGAGAAAGGGACAGCATAGTTTTCTTAACTCCCCATGAGTCACGTTTTAGCTCCATTTTCCAAGCCTGTAGAATGGAGTAATATTGTGAATATGTGATTGGAATTCTTAGTCTAATCTCCTTTTTTTCTGTGTGGCAACGTTTGTATCTTTATTTTTTTTTCAGTAATAGCAACTTTTTCTTCCATAGATTGTGGGATGTGGCACTTCACTTTACTTAATATCACCGCAAATGGCTGGTATAACAGCAGTTGTTGTTCCAGTTATTATTGGCATTGGCACGGCTTTAGGCAGCCTGTTACGCTCTCTGTCCCGTGAAGCACAGCAACAGGTAAGTTTGGGTCTTGAGTTATCTCTTTATGATTGGTTTTTTATTATCCAGGTGTAGTATTATGCCTCATCCTTGGTGATGGGGAAATATGAATGTATGTCTCAAGAGCCATCCAAATGAGATGCGAGAGTCAGGGTTGACACTCCCACCTCCAAAAATTTTTTCTTTTGACAGAACAGTTGATGGAAAAGGGTTTGGATTTGCAGAATGTGATTTGGTCTTGGTGCCTCCCCTGTTTTGTTTAGATGATGTCATCTACCCCTGCTATCTTTAGCAAGATATGACACCATGTTAAGGAAAAAATTAAAAACATAGTATTTGTTGTTTCCCAAGCTGCTCGGCTGAATAGCACCGAGCCCTTAAGGCCACTGCCAATCTTGGGCTTTCCCACAGAGCTCTCAGGGAGTATATGTTAAGTTGTTCATGTATGTAGCAATAATCAATGCCATGTTCCATAATGTATTATCAAATACATTGTATTATTTAGCTGAACTGTATTATCTGTCTTCAGCTAGCTAAAGCAACAGGTGTAGCTGATGAGTGCTTGAGCAACATGCGAACGGTGCGAGCATTTGCAATGGAAGATGAAGAAGAAAAACTATTTGCTAGGGAAGTTGCTAATTCCAGAAGAGTTAATGAAAATTTGGGATATGGTATTGGAATATTTCAGGTAAGAAAAATATAAGATTTACCTATGATTAATGGAGATAAAGACTGGAGAATGAATTCAGCTTCATTAAATGAGATTATTTGATGAAAACATTTTGTTAAGGGTGTCATTTCTTAATAACTCTTTGTAGTAAATTTAGAAGTTATCCTTGTTTTGCATGGTATCAAGAATTTAATTTCAAACCATAGAATGTAAAGTTTTATAGAAATGAATACAGTGCCTATATTACAAACAGCCTTATGTAGATCTCTATATATTTTGCACTTTTATGTAATCACCTCAATTTAGTTTACTTTATGTCCATATTCTCTTTTGCATGCTTATATAAAATACAGTACTCCAATAGTTTTCCTTTGTCTACTTTCCAATTTAAAATAATTGGTAAATGGTATGCAAGAAAAGGTTACTTCCCCATTTAATTATTTTTGCTTTGAGTAAATAGTTTGACTGTTCATTTAATCCTGTTAATTAAATTTTTCATTCTCTGATTAGAAATTGAATATAGCAGTTTCACATGACCTGGTAATTTAAGAGTACAGTATATAGCATCTTACATTTATATGATAAAGGACATAACTGCTTGGTATGATTTAGAGAATGATTTTAAAGACTCTTGAATCCTCTTTTGATTCGTATGTCTTACACTATGACTTTTTACAATCCTGAAGCTGCAAATAGTATAGGAGCATAATGGTATCTAATCCAAAGGACTTAAAGTAAATTATCACTTTTCCTGGAAGATGTCCTTCATGTTCTTACTTAGTATTCTATTAAAATCCTTTTCTCCATATCAGGCTGGCTCAAACTTATTCTTAAATGGAGTGGTCATGGGGACCTTGTATGCAGGAGGCTCATTACTTGCAACAAATCAATTGAAGGCAGGTGACTTGATGTCTTTCCTAGTTGCAGCTCAAACAATTCAACGCTCTCTTGCCCAACTCAGTGTCTTGTTTGGCTATTATGTTCGGGGTATTAGTGCTGGTGCACGTGTATTTGAGGTAAGTGATCGTATGTTCCATATGGTATTGACAAAGTTGATGTAGAGTAATACTTGTTGTGAATGACTAGACTAGCAGTCACAATTTGAAGCTTCATAAGAAGTTGTTAGGAAATACTGTACTTTTTTAAGTGTTAGAATAGTGGATAAGGAATTTGCCAAATGAATAAAATGTAAACGCTAAATGTATTAGTAGTTTTATGAGTAATCAGTTGTATGCTCTTTGTAATCCATTTGTACTGCAGAAAACGGCTAAGAGGAGTAAGGTTGTGGGAGCATGGAAGTCCCTCCCTCCCTGTATATATTTAGTTTTAAATCATTTTAAGAGAAGCCAGATATGTTGGGTTGACTGAAACCTCTTGCAGTTGTTACCTTGCTATCACCTGTATGATTTGGCATCATATATGATAGAATGGAAAAAACTTTGTAAAACTTTTTTGCCTCTACCAGACTAAAATGTTTCACCTCACTGATTATTCACCATTTTGTTTGAGAAACAGTAGTGAGATTTCCGTCATTCATACATGCCTCAGGTAGATCATGCTTTCTTATTCTGCATTATCAATTCTCTTGGGTAGGGACAAAAGTACAACCTAAATGTTACCTTGTGTTTTGTAGAAGTCCCCTAACTGGAGTGGAGCAAAGGGACCTGGAAATTACCTTCTTGTATTTTCCTCCCACTGATAATCAAGGCTTTGCTTTAAATTGTCCTCCCACTTATAAGGAGGCATATGGCCCTTGTCCCATTGAACCATTGAATTTTTTTGGGAATGATCATATCTGTTCTTTGTATTCTAGTTTGTAAAGCTGGAAGCAACTATACCTGTAAAGGGAGGCAGAATAATACCTTACCATACAATGATGGGCACCATAGAATTTGACAGAGTCTCCTTTGCGTATCCAACCAGACCACATCAGGTAAAATAAGCATTAAATATTTTACAAACTCTTGTTAACTCTTTATCCTCTCAAGAGGGCAACAGTATTTATCCTTGTTTATGACCTCACTAAACAGGTGTTGATCATAAAAGTAATTTGTGCAAAAGCAGTGCAGCTAGGATAGCCAAATCAGGTTTCTTAATGCTTCACAATACAGTAATTGTCCACGTGCAGGAACGCATTTAGTGTAATATGAAAACTGAGGAGACTTGGATAGGCTTAGAAGACAGAATCATCTGAATTTTTTTTTACATAAAGACAGAATAGACTGTAGTTCCAGAGAATCTCATGGATTGGAATAAGGGGTGCTACAATATTGTATCTCTATGGATGAGAGCCTGCAAGATATATTTAGAGAACTGTTACTCTATAATAACTGAACTCAATGTCATGGGTAAATTTCTTTGGGATATTGATTTTATTTATTATTGTTTGGAAGTAAAATTTTCGTGCAAGATCATCTTCGGCGATGCCGTTGAATCTGACTGTTGGTCATATATATCATTACTTAAGCTTCACAGGTAATATATTTATTTCTACTCTCAGACTGTACTGAAAAACTTTAGCTTGCGAATTCCTGCTGGTCGTGTTGTTGCTTTAGTGGGCGCGTCTGGTGGTGGCAAATCTACTGTGGCTCAATTGGTTGAAAGGTAGGTATCACAGGTGTTACCTATTCATTTTTCTTATGTGTATTTTTCCAAAGCAAATTTTGCAACAACTTTTTAAGGTCTTACTTTGTTTTGGTAGTTTTATTTTATGGAGTGTTATGATACTAAAGCTCAATGGCAAGTCAACGGAGTTGACTTCAGCCATAGGAGGAATTGAAGTGAAAAACAAAATCATTTTAACCTCTCACACACATTCATTCTATTACTTGGACATTCTTCATATAATTCTGAAACAAAAGGCATTATATGTCCGATTATGCACCACATACAAGAATCAAGTTGCTTAGTTTACCTTAGCCAATTCGAAGGGCGTTATTATATCAAAGTACATTACACTTAGGAACACCTCATGTTATCTACTGGATGTTTTATAAACTTTACCGTCAAGACTCCTCTGTGTGTTATCGGGGAATATTGATGTATGAATTTAATATGTACTTTTTTAAGTGTAACTTAATTTTTGTTTCAAATTAAAAACAACACTGAATGTCCATAAATATATTCTTAGGTCTTAAAGTTTGAGCAGTGCCTGTAGATTTGACTGTTGAAAGAGTTCAACTTTTAATTCCACCTTTGGTTCCTTATCCACTTACATTTACCTTAGTATCCTAGAGTAGAAGCAAGGGAAGAATCAAAGTTAAAGAAAGCTCGACACATTTGTACATACGAATGTATTTTTTCAGTTACACCAGCATATGCACATTGCAAAGTTAGCAAACAAATTTATTTTCTTCCCAGATTTTACGATGTAGATGGTGGTGCCATAAGAATAGATGGGTCTGACATTCGTTCTTTAGATCCAGCTTGGCTTCGTGGTCGTGTTGTTGGCTTCATTAATCAGGAGCCAGTGCTCTTTGCCACATCTATCATGGAGAACATACGTTACGGACGTCCTGATGCTTCTGATAATGAGGTTAGTGTTGGTATGATATTTAATGACAAATTTTAGTGTCATTTAAATATCTACTTTAGGAAATATTGTAGGAACTTTCATTGTGAAAGGTATGCAGTGAATAACTATACTGTATTTGAATAATATAAATAGGATGAGGCACTGTGAAAAAGAAAGAGGAAAGATTTGAGTGGGAGAATGAAGAAATAGTATATTGGTACAGTAAACAAAGGTACATAAAGAGCAGTCTAGGAACCAGGAGGGAATGCAAAAAGAGAAATGGTAAGCATGAGCTGAGAGATGTTGAGAACAGTTGTCAAAAGATATTTAGGAGACTAAGCAGATGTTTAAAGTAAGTAGGAAAAGTCAGGGAGGCAGGCGGGGAGACTGTAAAGTGGGCTGATGGACAGAAAGAAAGATCTGAATGCATATTACAGAGTGGATAGGAAAGCAATGTAGTATATCTTATATATGTACTATTTTTATAGATAATAAGGCACGTGTAAAAATAGGGAGGGAGGAAAGTAAGTGCAATGAAGTTAAATGCAAATTATGACTTGGGTGTGTTATGCTAGTTTGGGTTATAATATATTCTGAATGAAGTAGTGTGAGTAAGGGAGAGAATGATGCAAGAGGAAGTAGTAGTTGGAAGTTTAACTAGATTTATTTTGGAGGTGAAACTGCGGAGGTTGGTGGAGGAAAGTGGTGGGAGGATGGGCAGTCTAAATCAAGGCAGTGATTAAGAGTATGAAAAGAGAGATCCCACAGTGCAGTTCAAGTTTATATTATGAAATTAAATACTGTAATTGCTGTTCCAGATATTTGGGAACTGACATTAAGGGAGATGGTACCCAGGGAAATGAGATAAGACCAAAGTCTGGGAGGAGTAAAGTTATTTTGGATATATGAGTTCCTTATGGAGAGATCCATCTCATGGCAGACAAATTTTTAATATTATCATTGAATCATTGCTTCCAGTGTTGCATGATAAGGAATGTTGAATTCAGAATGCAGTGGAGAGAGAGAAAGATGATAGAAATGCTGGGAATGAAGCGCCTTATTAGAATTTGTGATATCAGATGCTTTCTTTGAGACTGAAATGAAAGAGCATGAAAAATTTAATGAGGAGAGATATGAATTGAGATGACTTAGCTGCCTTGTACGCATGGAAAGAATAAACAATGAAGGGAAATGTAAATAGGTCAGGTTTACTTGGTACTTGACCAAGTGGGAGGCCCTGAAAGAGGTGGGAGAATGAGATGCGTGATGTCTTATACTGAAAAGTGAGAAGCATGCTAAAGATGTGACATGATGAGGCATGGTAAGCTTGGGAAAATTTAGGTCTGGTTCAAGATCATAGCATACGCAATAGCTTGATATTGTTTACTATATAAAACGTGTAAAACTATGACTAAGGGAATTTTTACTGTTGGAAAAAGTCAATTATTAATTTTAAAATAAATCCTTCCACTGGTTGTAGCCACCCAGCTGCTTGGGTATTTGTATGAAAACAGGAATTTATAATTTAATATTGTCTTGCTATTAACTTTATAGTATATATTGTTTTTGTAGGTTTTAATCTCTTTACTGAAGTGATATAAAATAATGATATCAGATTTTTCATTACTGTACTGAATGGCAGTTGGAATAATTTAATTTACATACTTGTAATGCTGCTAACTGTATTTTTTGTATATAACAGTAATGTTAATGCTAAAAACGTATTATACAGGTAAGAGAGGCAGCTAAGATGGCCAATGCTCACGAATTTGTTGAAGCTTTCCCAAGAGGATACAATACAACTGTTGGAGAACGTGGTGTCACCGTGTCTGGTGGGCAAAAACAAAGGATAGCCATTGCAAGAGCATTACTGAAGAATCCAAAAATTCTCATCTTGGATGAAGCAACTAGGTATAATTTCTTTGGATTTTCATAATTTGTTGTATAATACATTGCAATATAATATCTTGAAAGCTTTAGCTATTGCATCTAGAAATTCTTATTGTTGTTATTTATACTATATAGGGGGGGTCCTCAGTTTGCTATATCTTCGAGCTACTATGTTTCTTGGTTCCAACGCATCTCTCATAAATTATTTTACTTCTTTTTTTTTATAATTTTTGGCCTATATTATGTCTCCCAAGCATTAAGCAGATTCTTCTGATGGCAATGCTTCGAAGAAAAGGAAAGGTATCACCCTGAAAGTAGAGTTAGTGAAATTCATGGAAAAGGGAGAAACTTTACTATAGCATTAGCATAGGTAGGTGATGAAGGTGCTTGTTTAAGTGTGTTCCAATTTTCGCTGAAAATTGGGTCACATCATGATTCAAGAACGGATCTCTGATGTATGTCGAGGACCCCCTGGTAATTATTTCCCTCTTTTGTTAATTGAAGAAATTAACAACAGTGATACAAGTGATCAGGTGTAGTCCAAGAAGAAGCAGAATTATTGCTGCTGCAGAAGAAAAGTTATATGTCATTGATTTAATTTATATGGCATTCCTCAAGATTGCTGCTTGAAAAGAATTAATTAAATGGTCTTGATTGGCTTAAGGCCGGGAACAACTTTACCATAAACACACTTTTTCAGGACGAAAATATGAAAACATTAAATCCTTAACCATAGGATAACTGCATAATTAGAAAAGGGCATTTTATATTTCTTGTATGACATGTAACCTATACATATATTTTCTTTTATTTGTAGTGCGTTAGATGCAGAATCTGAGGCAATTGTTCAGGCAGCTCTTGAACAGTGCATACAAGGAAGGACTGTGCTTATCATAGCTCACCGCTTGTCTACTATACAGAATGCTGATGTTATTGCTGTTATGTCGCATGGTAGACTCGCTGAGGTAAAGTATTGATTATTTAACCAGTTTTACCATTTTCTCAAATTAACCCATTTATTGCTGTTGGTAAGTGTTAATGCAAGAAGATCGGAAGACATTTCACTAGTTTTTAATAAGTTTACTTTTAAAAAGTGGGTAAAGTATGCGAATTTCAGGATGAAATTAGGTAAAATTGAATTTGTTGAAGTATTGAAGCACTGAGTGTACTGCATCATTTACTTATATGTTATTCTTCTTGGGAAGGAAAAAGACCTATGAAAATGTGTTTTTTATTAATATCTTTTGAACAGTGTATTTCCTTAATAGATATGTGGCCTCTTGTGCATAGCATACTACTAGGAACATATATACTTTCAAGGTACATTCTAAATGGTTCCTACAGTTAGCAGAGAGAAGGGGGCATATTCACCCATGTAATACTCAAAATAATGTTAAGACTATACATATATGTGAGTAAGGCTTAGATACTGAAAAGAGAGAGAGAGAGAGAGAGAGAGAGAGAGATTTTACTTTGAGTGCATCATGAATAATGTATGTGAATTGCGTAAAAGTTGATATAGTTTGTTCTTATATATTTTGATTTCCTTGTAGTGTGACTCATTTTCACTGACACTTAAAATTGTCTATGGCTACATAGTGATGTTCCAGATATATAGATTTTAATGCTAGAACTGCATACTATCTCGCGGATTGGTTGGTGCAGCGACTGCTTCTTTCCTTCCACTTCCAGACTATGGAACTATCTTCCTGCTTCTGTCTTCCCTTTCATTACACCTTTATATTTTCAAAATACAGATCTGTCATCATCTCAGGCCTAATCCTGCCTTAGCTTTAGGTATTCATTACTTATTGACTATTCTTTCTACCTGTCTTCATTGTTTATAATTTTTTTTATTTGTCTTGTCCTCATGCTTCTACTTTTTCTTAGATGTGTTGCTGATGCCTAGGCCTGATTAGGGCAGTTTTCTTTGTACGTCTTAGTGTTACAATTAAAAAATCTGAAAATTTTGAAAGAAGAGTTATTGAGGCGCATATGGACTGGAAGGCCTGGGCGTAGGACATTTATCTCCCTGTATCGAGAGTGACTCAGCAATATTTAGGTTTGTCACGATCTGTGTGACGTATTATATATTTTTTTAAAAACTATATAAAATGGATTTAATAGGAATCCTCTGTATCCCCTATGAAACTGTATCGTCCTTTATTTGGGACTGATTTTACAGTTTGAGGCAAGGAGCACTGTTTTAGCCAGAATGTTGAAGGCTGATACCATGTAGGTAAAGAACTTCAATACTTTGATCTTGGGAGAATTTATATAGATCTATGTTTGTGAAAGGTCGTGAATGAACTCGATAAACATTGGATCAGAGATATACAATTTGGATCAGTGCATATGCTTAACCAAGCTGCTTCATATGTTGTGGTTATTACCGTTCATAGATTCTTGGATGGATTTCATAAATGTGTTATTCACTTTAAACCCTTAACTCTCATGGACATTCCCAGTGACAGGTCCAGTACGATATTAAGAAAGAGATGCAGTTGCCATCGAAGACTCTGTGGACTGGACCACAAGTGAAGCTTATTAGCATATCATTACCTTAATTTTCATGCTGACTCTTCATAATGGGAATAACAAAGTTTGTCTTCTTGGTCCTCCCGTATGGTCTGAATATTTCCCAAAAGACTTTCAGATATTTCCAAAGTTTGCCTAATGGAAATGATGAGAAAGATACTTAGCCAACCATCATTTATTTGGACAGTTGACTAGTATGGAGCATTAAGAGTTGAAGCAAGTTGTTATAGGAGGGAGGTTGAACAAAAATCCTTCCAATTGCGCCATGAGTTTTCGAGACCCTTACCTGCCAAGGGCCTCCTTTAGGTGAGATTTTACTGCAACTTTCAAATACTATAAGCCTTCTTCGTTCAATATGACAGAATGTGCTAAGTGATATATCATCTGTAAGAGAAAGCCAAGAATATTTGGATATTAAATATGGAAATAATGGGGAAATTCCTCTTCACATCCATAGAAGCTTAAAGTGTGGGTAGGGTAAAAAAAATTTGAATTAATTTAGCTAAATAAGGCGTTCAGGTGCAGGGAATTTGACTCTTCTGAATAATCTACACTGCTTCCAGGAGGAATGGGTAACTGCTAGCACTCTTTACAGATACATTCCCTTCCGTCCACGACCATCCTTCTGGGATATCTCTACAGAAATATTATTGAATGTGCTGATAATTCCATGTTTCAGATGATCTGATGGGAACCAGAAGTTAGTTATCACATATTACCACGGCCACAAATGTGAAGGCATTAGCTATGGCCTGCATCACTCTCGAGAATATTTGAAGTGAGTTAACCGTCCATGCTTTTAATATTCTTCAGAGTGATATAGACCATAGCTAATGCCTTTAAGATTGTGGTAATGGTCAAATATGATTAATGACCTCTTACTTCCATCAGATCACCTTAAATATGGAATCCCCAGCCCTCCATTGATATTTCTGCTAAGATGTAAGCAGCTGCAACTAGTGTAGATTCTTCAGCAAAGTCAAATTCTAACATGTGAACCCTCTTTTTATGTTACTGAATTCAGACTTTTTTTTTACTCCACTCACACATAGGACTACTATGGATGTGAATTGCAATTAAACCATTATTTCCAAATCTAATTTCTACTTATTCTTCGGCTTCTTTTACAGTTGATCTGTCATTCAGTACATTCTGCTGTATTGAATGAGGCTTAGGATACTTAAAAGATTGCACCGAAATCCCACTTACCAAAAGCTCATGAATTCTCAAGGAGTAACTGGAAGACATTTTTTTCTTTTTCTCATCCTCCCCCAAAACAACTTTTCTCAACTTTGCATAGTTCTGATATGACCCACACTACCCAATTGTCCAAGTAAATATCTGTCGGAGGATCTTTCCTAGAGTTCAAGGAGTAATTGTCACTTTTTGTAGTCTTTTAAGGAGTAGTACATGGCTAATGAAAGCTTGCGGTCTGCGATTGAATCCCCAAAGAAAGGGGTTAGTTTACTATATAGGTGGTACCTAATCCAGGAGAAACAGCACTGACTTCCCCATTTGTAGGCATATCATTGACAGTTTTTACACCCCTTGCCTTGGGAATATGTTGTATAACTCAATGGGCTTGCCATAAAGGAATTTGCAAAAGTATTTCTAGCTCCATCTGAAGAGAATTTCTCCTTGTGAGGATTTCTGAAAGTCCCCTCCCCCTTAAGGTTGTCTGGTCCTTTTTAGGCTGGTATGAGGCTCATAGAATTACATGTAATGTTTCAGCACAGTCCAGATTTGAAATCCGTTTCAACTTTCCTCATTTGTAGAGCTAAGGTGGTGTCCCATATTTCTGTTTTCCTTACTCAAAGCAGGCAATTAATCTGGTGACTTTATAAAGGAAATTATCCTCTTCTTGTATTTGACATAGGCATCAATGATGTAAAAGTCTGGGATTCACAAGAAATCTGAAACCAAGCTAATTCAACTTTCTCTAGTGACTTATAACGAGAATTCTGATGGATGAGCGGTTTCCACAATACTTTCTTGAAAGAGATAAGGAGATGAAAAAAGAGAATGGGCTACACTCCCTGAGAGGACTAGAGAACTGGCCAGTACTGCTACATGAAGATGGCTTCAGAGGTTAAACAAAAAAGGGATTTTGAAACGGGGGATGGATAACTATTTGTAAGCGTGAGAGCCTCAAAAGTAATACGAATAGAGCATCAGAAAAACATTTGGATATTGTATCCCCTCACCTATAACATCAAATTCTCACCAGCAAAAGGGGGTAAATATTTTCTTTACTTACACGCTATGTTTAGAGTAGCTCCCCAAGTTAGAATCTTGGTGACATCTGTACCAAGAGTAATTCCCTCTCAACAGTATTTAATTTTACTACATACAATACCAATAATTCAAGAGTATACCTCCTGAATTATATTAAGTGTCCTTGCTCGATTATGTAAAAGATCGATCGCACGAGTAAGGATTAGTTCCTTCATTATGGCGTCAGGTGCTGTAGAGCAAAGCCCTAATCACCTGTAAATTTCAGTTTGTCAAATGGGAAGTCTTATAACTTTTTTTAATAGCATGCATTTGGGTCATGGTAGCGGCTATAAGGGTTTGGGGATGAGTAATATAATAATACTTTATTTCCATTTCAATACAATGGGTATTCGTCAGCCAGGGTAAGCCCTAACCCCCCACTGTGGTGTCCACCCACAGCAGTTCCTGCCAGTAAACAGCTTAAACTCTCGGTCTTGGACGGGAACCGATCTTTCGACCTCATGAATGCGAAGCCAGCGCGTTACCACCGCAAGTAGTACCAAGAGGGTGGGAGCTGGGACAGATCAGAATGTTCATGAGATGGCTGTTATTATTTATTGGATTTTTTACACCTCTGTACCTCAGTTTGGTAAACTTTCAGGAAAACTTTTTTAAAGTCAGCCTTTCATGTACAGTATATTATAAAACTCAATTAAGAAAAAGGTATTGGCATTTCATCGAACAAAAAGTGTATCAATACAGTGTTACCCCGGTTATTCGCGCTTCTTGGTTCGCGTTCTCACTCTATCGCGTTTTTTTTTTTATAAATTATTATTTTATTTTATGGGTATACGCAAAAATATTAAAATATTGAAATTTTTTTTTCTTCAGTATTTTCATTTTTTTATTGAAATTTACGTTGTGTGCTGTTATTTATAATGTAAAGGGTGTTTTTTTAACAGTGCAGGGAGGGTTTATATGTGTGTCATGTCATCATCACCTCATTCATCGTAATTTTATCAATCACTTTCATAAAAATTTACGTTGCTTGCTGTTATTTATAATGTAAAGGGTGTTTTTTTAACAGTGCAGGGAGGGTTTATACAGTACGTAAACGAAAAAATAATTGTCAATGAGTATGTATGTCGCGTCATTATCACCTCATTCACCGTAATTTTATCTATCACTTTCATAAAAATTTACGTTGCATGCTGTTATTTATAATGTAAAGGGTGTTTTTTTAACAGTGCAGGGAGGGTTTATACAGTACGTAAACGAAAAAATAATTGTAAATGAGTATGTATGTCACGTCATTATCACCTCATTCACCGTAATTTTATCTATCACTTTCATAAAAATTTACGTTGCATGCCGTTATTTATAATGTAATGGGTGTTTTTTTAACAGTGCAGGGAGGGTTTATACAGTACGTAAACGAAAAAATAATTGTAAATGAGTATGTATATCACGTCATTATCACCTCATTCACCGTAATTTTATCTATCACTTTCATAAAAATTTACATTGCTTGCTGTTATTTATAATGTAAAGGGTGTTTTTTTTAACAGTGCAGGGAGGGTTTATACAGTACGTAAACGAAAAAATAATTGTAAATGAGTATGTCACGTCATTATCACCTCATTCACCGTAATTTTATCTATCACTTTCATAAAAATTTACGTTGCTTGCTGTTATTTATAATGTAAAGGGTGTTTTTTTTAACAGTGCAGGGAGGGTTAATACAGTACGTAAACAAAAAAATAATTGTAAATGAGTATGTATGTCACGTCATCATCACATTCACGGTAAGTTTTCCTATCACTTTCATAAAAATTTACGTGGCTTGCTGTTATCTATAATGTTAAGGGTGTTTTTGTTAACAGTGCAGGGAGGGTTTATACAGGTCATCATCACCTCATTCATCGTAATTTTATCAATCACTTTCATAAAAATTTACGTTGCTTGCTGTTATTTATAATGTAAAGGGTGTTTTTTTAACAGTGCAGGGAGGGTTTATACAGTACGTAAACGAAAAAATAATTGTCAATGAGTATGTATGTCGCGTCATTATCACCTCATTCACCGTAATTTTATCTATCACTTTCATAAAAATTTACGTTGCTTGCTGTTATTTATAATGTAAAGGGTGTTTTTTTAACAGTGCAGGGAGGGTTTATACAGTACGTAAACGAAAAAATAATTGTAAATGAGTATGTATGTCACGTCATTATCACCTCATTCACCGTAATTTTATCTATCACTTTCATAAAAATTTACATTGCATGCCGTTATTTATAATGTAATGGGTGTTTTTTTTAACAGTGCAGGGAGGGTTTATACAGTACGTAAACGAAAAAATAATTGTAAATGAGTATGTATATCACGTCATTATCACCTCATTCACCGTAATTTTATCTATCACTTTCATAAAAATTTACGCTGCTTGCTGTTATTTATAATGTAAAGGGTGTTTTTTTTAACAGTGCAGGGAGGGTTTATACAGTACGTAAACGAAAAAATAATTGTAAATGAGTATGTCACGTCATTATCACCTCATTCACCGTAATTTTATCTATCACTTTCATAAAAATTTACGTTGCTTGCTGTTATTTATAATGTAAAGGGTGTTTTTTTTAACAGTGCAGGGAGGGTTTATACAGTACGTAAACGAAAAAATAATTGTAAATGAGTATGTATGTCACGTCATCATCACATTCACGGTAAGTTTTCCTATCACTTTCATAAAAATTTACGTTGCTTGCTGTTATCTATAATGTTAAGGGTGTTTTTGTTAACAGTGCAGGGAGGGTTTATACAGTACATAAACGAAAAAATAATTGTAAATGAGTATGTATGTCACGTCATTATCACCTCATTCACCGTAATTGTATCTATCACTTTCATAAAAATTTACGTTGCTTGCTGTTATTTATAATGTAAAGGGTGTTTTTTTAACAGTGCAGGGAGGGTTTATACAGTGTAAACGTAAAAATATATTAAAATATCTATGTACATATAGGCGGATCCTACTTCGCGCCGGGTCCCGGAACCGAACTACCGCGATAAGTGAGGCAACACTAATATTATTTCCCAATGAAGATGAGAAGAATGAAGTGGTTTTGCATTTAAGGAAGAAGTCACCCAATTTTTCCATGGTGCCTCATTTGTTCTCCTATTCAGGGACTTCCACTTACACTCAAGGTTACCATCTCACGTTTAAAAAAACAAACCTGTGTAAGCACTGGAGCAATAATTCTGGTAAACAGGATGGGTCTTTATGCCTCTCTAGAAAAATAGCCTATCATTCCAAGCATCCCTTTGTCTGCTCTGTCATGAGAATATTGTGGAAACTATACTCAATCACCAAGAGAAAATTGTACAGGCTTGCTCTTAACTACTTCTAGATACCAGAATTAGCTTCCTTAAAGTTTATCAAATGTAGTAAAGGGAAAATACCTTTTTAGATGAGAATTATTATTTTCTTTGCTACCCTAGGGTAGGAAAGACGTAAAAATATGAGACACCGCCTAAGATATGTAGGGGAAGGGTGCTAAAATAGCTCTTAGATCTGGCATTTACACATGCATTACAAAGGACCTCATACCCGTCCTATTATTTTTTATCTGGGCAAACAGTGTCTTAGGCAATGTCACTAGAGACAAGAATGCTGGATGACCAGCATTGACGGTGGATCCCAGATTCTCCTGTTTATTCAGGAGAAAGTAAAAAGATTGTTTAAAGTTGTGAAAAAGGGAAAGGGGGGAAGAAGCATCACCCACTTCTTGCTCATATGCCATATTATTTTTCTTGTGCTCATTCGCTGGTATTAAGCTGTTCGACCCTAAGTTGTATATGGGGCTTAAGTTATCCAGATGCAAACTAACCACAGTAGTAAAGGTAAGCAATACTGTATAGTGTACTTTTACTATTTTTATGTCTTAGACACATAATCTAAGTTCGTAATCTATGTTTTAAATGATTTATTTTTATCATTAGTGGGGAACCTAGGTTCGAAATTAGCGGTTTTCTGGTTTATGATGAAATCCGGGTTAAGACAGCTGTCAGGAATGGAACCCTGCTGTAAATTGGGGACCCCCTGTACATCACAGTACAGTACTGTCATTTTTATAAATACACTGGAACTATGAAACAACGAATTATTGTACCTGAGCAATAATTATGAAACAATGAAATATTGTTCAGGGACAATATTTTGTTGATTCATAAGTGTGTCATTTAGTTATGTTATTGGGTTTTATGACCTTTCTAGAAGTCACTGTGAATAATCTATTATTTCTTTAATAATGCTTAGTAATATAATATTCAGAAAGAAAATAAACACTTGAGGAGTGTCACTGTAAAGGAAGAACTCCTGAACAGCACCTGAATCTATTATAAAAATGAATGAAATACAGGTACACCACAAATTTATGAGCAGATCTGCACGAATAATAACATAAAACAATGAATGTTGTTCATGTACAATATTTCAATACTTCATTTTGTTGTTTCTTTGTGTTTTATTTCCTTGTTTCAAGAAAAGTCTGCAAATTCGTGCAAAGATCTGCATGAATATTATTTGTATAAAAAAACAGTGAAACGTAATGAAAATAGAAAACTGGCATTTGGAATTTGCATTGAGATCTGTAGAATTAATATTGGTTTTAAAAACACTTAGAAACCTTGGTATCTACATGATGAGCTATTGGAAAACTAGTTGCGGTGTCCTGCTCTGAAGTTGTTTTCAGATACTTAACTAATAAAACAATTACAAGATGGAGCAATAATTAGCCTTACCTATTCTAGGATATCCATCATTTAGAAATAAGACTTTACTATTACAAATGTCAAGAGGAGTCGTCCTACTGATTTCATTGCACTTCATTAGCTAAGAACATCTAAGGGTGGAGCCAAGCTTTTCATCTACACTTATATAAAAAAAATTCTGTTTTGGGAAAAGGCCAATATCGTGCCCTGTGAGTAACGTACATATTTACATAATGAAGTTTTGGCATTTTGGCAACAGTCTGTCAGTACATTAAAGGAAAAACAAAGGGAGGTCAAATGTTAATTATTCACAGATTTCAGAGTATACATCACTATGCCCAAGGCATTCACTAATCACGTGACAGAATACGACATCTCCCTGTCAGCATGATACATGGTTGCACCAGCATAAGGAATATTTTCAGGAAATAATGAAAAGTATAGTCACAAATTCAATGCAAATTAGGCACTAAATACTCTCATCTTTAACAGAATTGGGGGGCTGCAGCCAAAGCAAAAGGTGAAAAATAATAAAAATAAACTTTTACAATAATTACTCCTGTTTACCATACTTCTAATTCCCTATTGGTGTTATTTCTTGACAGATTGGTACTCATGAGGGTCTCAAAAAACTGGGTGGCATTTATGCGGATCTGATTCGACAACAGCAGAGGGATGATAAGACTGGAAAGAATGTGAAGGTTGAAAAAACTGATAAAGTGAATACTCCAGCCTCATGGGCATTATGATTATTATACAGTTTAGAGAAAAATTTTGTAAAACCTTTGCAATTACAACAAATCTATATTTTTATGGTCCGTTTTCAGACAATGCAAGGGGTTTGAACTCTTATGAAATTTTGACTTCATACTAGTTTGAATTTTTATAGACCAATTCCTCAGTAATTATCAAGTTATTTATTTTCATGCTGTATATAATTCTTTGTTTTAAGCGAATTATGTATATAACCAAAAGTAAATTTGTTATTTATTATATGACTGATGAGCCTTATTTGTTTACTTTTCAGTAGAGAAATAAGCATGTTTTAGCACTACTGAATTAAGAATAAATATTAATTCCTTCTGTTTTTATTGGTGTAAACAATATGTTCATGGCCGTCTCAGTAAGGGCAGCACTCGCATATAACTAGCAGAGTATTAACAAATAAAGAAATAAATATACTTAAACCTAAATTTCATCAAGGTTTAGCTGAAATAATTAGTATTAAAATTTAAAGGACTCTCCTATGAGTTTTTGCATCCAAGCCTAGCAGTGCAAAATAATTCTAGCTTCTTTTCTAAATATCTGTACGCAGCACTCATAATGATGGTTCACTTGCAATTGAGAGGATGTTGCTTCCAGGTACAGTAATCCATCAGTTATGTTAAAATAAATCTCTTCCATAAGCATGAGACTATATTACACCTGAGCACTATTAAAATAAATACCAATAAAAATCTATTTGTTGTATATTCTCATATGTTGGATGAATTATAGATTAAACAGACTTACATATATATCACTAATGTTATCAGACTATAGGACATAGCTTCAAGCACTACACTTTTCTCATTCTCCAGCACTGTCTGCTGATCAGTCATTAACTATCGGAAACATTACAAATGGCGTCCCTCGAGGACCCGTCTTATTACCAGGACTCTTAACTTAAACATACACAATCTACCCACAACACATTCATCCCAAGTACAAATAGCTTTCTACTCGGACAACATAACACAAGTATACATTAAAATGCAAACCCAGCTATAGACCTCCTCCAGCCTTACCTCAACACACTTCACAATTGGTTTACCATACACAGCCTTGAATTAACCCCAGTCAACTTCATAGTTACTTTCACACTAATTGAACACTAGAACACCATCACATCCCACACTCTACCGTAAACATCATCAACTTTACACACATGCAAACCTAATATCCTTGGTGTAACATTCAATACAGAGTCATTTAAACAACATATCACAAACATTTACCACAAACTGACACCAAGACAATGCCCTCTGATCATTTGCCCATACAATACTTGCACACAACAAAGAACCCACTTCAACAGTATACAAACAATTAGCTAAATAATGGAATATTCAAAGCCCTGCTTGAGCGTCTAGCATCACTAAAACACGCCACAACACCTTACAGACAATACATACCAAAGTTCTAAAAATAATCGCTGGATACACAGCTATATATACTGACCACTTACACCAAGAAATCAAAGACCTCAAAGTCGATGACCATCTTGACATGAAAGGCACTCAAATATTTGCTGCATCCTCCAGAAACTAACTCCACCCACAACACTAAAGGACAGAACACACTCACGCTAAGTAACATTTAAACAACACCTAGAATACAACATCACACAAATACACTCATCTCTCCCTCCTCGCCTACCCCAAACCATCCACCACAAACATATACTGTACTGTACATTGCTAACTCGCTGTTCCATCCAGTCACTCGATGCCGACACATATCTGCATGCTTAACCTCCCAACAATCTTCCTTCCAAATACTCCTTCTCCTGTGAAGACAGAGTCCACCTGGCCAGGCTGCAATAAGTGCACTACCCAGCCCTTCTGTGCTATTAGAAGAAGCTTGACGACTCCATCAATGATGCCTGTCCATTTTGTAACATCTCTTCATATAATCAAACAGATCTTTCTAGAGACTTACCCTAACAACACAATATACAATCTCTATAATCCCCGACAGCTCTTTGGGAAAGCCCGGGATCAGCAGTGGCCTTCCTTTGCGACTCTGGGCCGTTTGGCCAGGCATCTTAAGAAAAGTCAGAAATAGCAACAACACTAGAGGTACTTACAGGACCAAAACCCCCTCTCCTTGGTTTAAGAGTAAGTAGAAGTAGAAGGTATGATACAATTGAAAGACCGAATATGTATATACACACAAGTAAAATATCTTAAATTAGGGACTGCTGGCCCTGCTACCAAGATACATTTTCATGCTCTGTATATTTAAGTGTTGCCTTCATGACTGACAGTGCAGATGGGAAGCTGTTACTAAAATATTCTTTGCCGTGGAGAAGGTATTGCCTTTAACAATAACAGTGAAGCAGCAGGAATTAATGAAAGGAATACCAATGTTCTCCATTCAACCCCAATAAAACATACGTTAGTATTTCCATATTTGGGTTAATATATAAGTTTAGAGGGCATTCATTCGAGAAGCTCTCTGAATATGGGGGCTGTTCAAAACCTGAGTGTGGGGCTTTAAGCCCCTAAAAACAACGGTTTAAGAAGGTCTTGTTTCCTCCACTAATATACAGGAAAACAGAATATAAATCTGGTATCTAGATCAGATGGTTAATCTGCTTATGGAAATCATAAGGAAGAACTATCCAAAAGGAGTTTACAAGAAAATGAATGATAACACTACAGGTATTGGCAAATGGCTCGTTTTTAACAACACATTTGTACTGGAGATGTAAGAGAGAAGTGAGGAATGAGCAGTTAGATCGCTATTTTATATAATCTACCAGAATATAATTTATTAATGGTTCAGTAATGAAAGTAAGAATGCTAAGAATTCAGAAATGCTTGAATACGTAAAGAATAAAAAATATAAATGCTTGGCTAGATTATAAAAGAGCAAGTAATAAATACCCATGTACAAGAAAAGAAGCAGAGAGGGCATATAAGGACAATATGATAAAAGTAAGGATAAAGTCTTCTAGAGCTTTGTTAAAGGGAAATGTGAGCTATGAAGCTCCCTGAATTTTTCCAAGGCTTCAAAGTGAATGGAAAGCCAAGTCAAATTCTTAACTTTTTAGGTTTGTCATAGAGAGATGAAAGGCCAAAGAACATGTTATAAAGCTGGAAAATGATGACAAAAGTATCACTGAAGTGAAAAATGTATTTGGAAATGAACAAGAAGTTTGAGTTAATTTATACAGTAGAGAATGCTACAGTCCCCCATAATTACGGAGATCAGTATTAAAGAACATAATTTTTTTCCACTCAGAAGATCGTAGAGCACTGATGGCACGAAGGTTTATAAAGCCATGGGACCTGATATATTACCAAGTATACCCATGAAGTGTCATGCATATATTGTGCAGCACTTTTATACTTAAAAAAAGTTGATGGACTCTGGGGGATATTTCAAGTCTCTAGGAACAAATGAACACCGTTTTAATTTTCAAATAAAGTGAGAGTGACAGCTCTCCATTATACAATGGGTAAGTTCATATACTAGTATAGCTTGCAAGGTCATGGAGAAACTACTGGGAAAATATATATCCATTCATATGGTATCTTTTAACTTGTGTGAGACAACAGCGTTTCAGAGAAGGAGGGCGTACATGCAAAAATATGCTAGAATTCAATGATGAGGAAAGCCTCATCTTGCAAGAAAAAAGCCTGGGCAGACTGCATATTCTTAAATATCCAGAAGGCATCTGATACAGTCCCACATGGAAGACTCATCAGGAAGCTATAAGAAATGACAAGAATAAATGGAATGTCTAGGCGTGGATGAGAACTAATTCAGCTTGAAAAGAGCAGGTCAGAGATAATTAAAAAGCCGTGAGTGATGGCAAGAATAGGTTGAAACGTGTTGGAATGCATAAGAAACTTATTCATATGGAAGAAAGCAGATGACTACAGTAAGACACAGTGGTAGGCTGGAGAAATGTAACAATGGGCTTCTGCAGGAATTAGTTTTAAGGTTACCTCTATTCCTTATACAGGATATGTAAATGATCTTACAGTTAATATACTCTATACATCATCTTCACTATTTTCTCATTCATCTCTACTAGACATCCAAACTAGACTGACAAAGTCTCTTTCATTCTTTTATCACTCTTTAGGACCATGAGAATTCTCAAATTCTTCAAATGCACTTCATTCTTCATACTCTCTCATGCATTTAAAGTTCATCAGTTTCTCTCGTGCAACACTGCAGTAGAAGCTATTTTTTATACATTACAATTTTAGTCTGCTTAAGTATTAAATGAAATATAGCGCCTAAATATGATGACATTGGTAATTAAGCAAATTCGGTCACACAATATAGCTAAGCTGTATATGTTATAAAAGAAATATCTAATATATTACAGGGGATACAAGAAATCTATACTCAAACGAAACCAAAGACTATGCACGAGCCAGGGTTGTGACATGTTTGCAAAAGGTAAACCTGAGGTACTTCTTCATAGTGCACTTTCTGGTGGTAAAAGTATGACTAACTCCCAAGTATCAGAACTTGAAGGAGGTGCACATTTAGCATAGTGCACTTTCTGGTGGTAAAAGTATGACTAACACCCAAGTATCAGAACTTGAAGGAGGTGCATGTTATGATATAAGTGATCTAATCCTTTATTTATAATAAGGTTATTCCCTTTATCGCACCTCTTTAGTTTTCATTGTACTTCTACCCGTTGTTGGTTTCTAATGTTTATATTGATTGAGCCGACCGGCACCCATCTTGCAACAATAAACTGGAAGCCATGATATACGCTCATTATTAATACAAACCTTTACATTTGGCGACGAGTAAACCCTTCATGGATATGGGAAACCTCTCGAGTTTGGTTATATTACTGGCTTAAATAGATTCGCCTTGCAAGATTTCTGGTAGGTGCCAAATGTTTTGTTTGCCGACGCCAGGATTAGGCTACCATGGTTATGCCTAATTGGATCCTGGATTGATGCTGCGTGATTCACCTCGACTAGGCTAGTGTTGGATTTAAGCCTAGGTGCCCTGTATGATGTTGCTGCAGTTTTGGGCGCATGTTTCTTCAAGCCTAGCATACGTTTTTGCTACCCTAGCATATCGAATTGTCGGTTGTTTGGGTGCTACATTAGCCTAAGTGTTTGTGGATACTGGTAATATTACAGAATAGGTCCGCAATGTCGTCGTCGTTGAATCAGATTAGAATTGATTGTTTTAATCCATCGAAAATTTCCTTGGAATTATGGCTAAGCCTATTAGAGGCACATTTTAGTCATTTAAATGTCACTGAGGCTGACGAGAAAAAAAAATCTCCTGCTTGTGTCATTGGGTACTGATGTTTTTAGTGTTTTAGGCAATCTTTGTGCTCCTGATTTGCCCCACACAAAGTCTTATGCAGACTTGGTTCAGTTATTGAAAGGTCATTTTATTGTTAAGCCTTCTTATCACAGAAGTTTGCTAGCCTTCCAGCAAAGAAAAAAAAGGAAGGATGAGAGTGTAAAAGAATTGTATGCTGATTTAAAGGCTCTAGCAAAGCATTGTAATTTTGGCAACCAATTTGATGGTAGAGTAAGAGATCAGTTATTTATGGCTGTAGATGCTGAAGTTTATTTTTTCAAATATAGTGGCTCTCAACATAGATCTCCAAGCAATGACCTCTCAGGCTATTTTGGAGAGAATTTTGAACATGGAAAAAGCATTTGTAAGTGAGAAAGATGAGGTTCAGTCACAGGTTCAGGTTGTAAGAAGAAAATATGTAGGTTTATCTTGTCAACATTGTGGTTCCTCTCATGACAGCTTTTATTGTAGATTTAAGCATTTATCATGTTATAATTGTCATAAAAAGGGTCATTTACAGAAGGTTTGTAAAGAAGCCAAAAGAGAGAGTGGTTATAGTACAGCTAAAGGTTCAAATAGACCAAGCAAGAAAGATTTTAGGAGTAAACCTAAGTTTAATAGTAGGAAAACTGTAAAGATTGTGAATGATCAAGATGTATCATTAAGTGATAATGATGATGAGGATGATAAAGTGTTAACTGTCAGAGATAAAATCTATGCTGTTCATGCTGAACAATTTTATTTTTCTGTTAATAAGATCCAAGTTCCTTTTGAGGTTGATAGTGGTGCTACTGTTTCAACTTTGAATAAAGATTGGGTTGAGAAGTTGAATTTGAAAGTTGAACAATGTAAGAAACCCTTACAGGCTTATGATGATTTTAAAATAAAGGTTTTGGGAAAAGTGGTTGCTCCTGTTGTGTATAATGGATATAATGTATCACAAGTCTTTTATGTTGTTGGTTCAAAGAATACAAATTTATGTGGTAAAAATCTAATGAAACAAGTTGGTATTTATTTAGCAGGATTAGATGGAAGTACCAAGGTTAACAATGTTCATAATGTAAGTGTTGAACAAGTGTTTGAAGATTATAATGTTAATGTAAGCAAACCTATTTCTAGCATTGTAGCTAAAATTCATATAAAGAGTGATGCTATTCCAAAGTTTGTAAAAGCACGTACTGTTCCATTTTACCATAAAGAGATGGTTGAAGAGGCCATTGATAAACTTGTAAGTGAAAATATTATAGAATCTGTATCTCATAGTGAATGGGCTGCGCCTATTGTACCTGTGTTAAAAGAGAATAAGAAAGAAATTCGCATATGTGCAGATTTTAAGCATTTGAATAAGCAAATACAATGTGATAAATACCCCTTGCCTAAGATTGATGAACTTTTGTGCAGTGTTGGCAAAGGCAAAATTTTTTCTAAGATTGATTTGAAGAATGCATATTTGCAAATACCTGTTGAAGAACAAAGTCAAGAGTTTTTAGTTATTAATACACACAAAGGAATGTATAAATACAAGAGGTTGCCCTTTGGCTTGTCCTCTTCTCCTGGTATTTTTCAAAGATTTATTTCACAGATCTTATGTAATATTGATGGTGTTGCTGCATATATGGATGATATAGTTGTCAGTGGTGAAACTAAAGATGAGCATGATGAGAGACTCAAGAAAGTTTTAAATGTGTTGCAATCTCATAATGTACAGATAAATAAGAGTAAAACAGTTTTAAATATGGAATGTATTGAATATTTAGGTTTCTGTATATCAAGTGAAGGAATAAAACCATCCCCAAAGAAGGTTAAAGCAATTTTGGATGCTCCTTGTCCTACCTCAGTAGCAGAGGTCCACTCATTTTTAGGGATGATTACATTTTACTGTAGATTTATTAAGAATTTTTCAACTAAATCAGCTCCATTGTATGATTTACTGAAAAAAGGTGCCAAGTTTGAATGGACAAAGATTGAACAGAATGCATTTAAATGTCTTAAACAAGATTTTGTAGACTCTAAAGTATTAGTAAATTTTGATGGGTCATATCCCTTGATTGTAGAAGTTGATGCTTCACCTGTTGGTGTAGGATGTGTGTTATTGCAAAAGGTCAATGGAGTAGAAAGACCTATTTATTTTGCAAGTAAGAAATTGAGTAGTGCTGAGATGAAATATTCACAGTTGGATAAAGAAGGATTGTCTTTGATTTTCGCTGTCAAAAGATTTAGATATTTTCTTTTGGGTAGAAAATTTATGGCCAGAACGGACCATAAACCACTTTACATAATGGTCATAATGGAATAAATGCCATGAAAACAGAGGCTAGGAAATGGGTTTGGTGGCCAAAGATTGACCAAGACCTTGCAGAGATGACAAAGAATTGTAATATTTGTTTTAAGAATTATAAACAACCACCAGCTAATACTTTGTCATGGCCTAATACGGGAAAACCATGGTCTAGGGTCCATATGGACTATGCAGGTCCTATTGATGGTAAATATTTTCTAATTGTCATTGATTCTTATAGTAAGTTCTTAGATATACAGTTCTCTAGTTCTGCAACATCTGGTGTCACTATAAATCACCTAAGGAAAGTATTTTCTAATTTTGGCTTGCCAGACATGATAGTGTCAGATAATGCTCCTAATTTTGTATCACAGGAAATGAAGGTGTTTTTGCAAAAGAATGGTATAAAACATGTTTGTCCTGCCCCTTATCATCCAGCCTCTAATGGTCTTGCAGAAAGAGCTGTAAGGACATTTAAGGAGGGTTTAAGGAAATTTAAAGAGGGAGATTATACTACTAGAGTTTGTCGTTTTCTTTATAACTATAGAAGAACTGTACATTCTGCTACAGGAAAAGCTCCTGCAGAGATTATGTTTAATAGAAATTTCAGAGGTACTGTAGATGTAAAGCTGAAAGAAAGTAAAGAATGTAATGATAGTCTTTCAAATGAAGAAAACATGCACAAAGTTGATGATGCTGTGTTTGCACGTAACTATGGTAAAGGTCCACTATGGGTGGAAGGTAGAATTGTAGAAGTATTGGGTTTAAGAAATTATAGAGTGCAAGTACATTGTTCAGGGAATATGATATGGAAAAGACATTCTGATCAATTGATGCATAGATATTTTGGAGATTTCAATCAGTCTAATAATGAAATGTTGAATAATGATTATGATAATCCTGTTGTA
This sequence comes from Halocaridina rubra, assembly GCA_037179515.1. Classification (NCBI taxonomy): domain Eukaryota; kingdom Metazoa; phylum Arthropoda; class Malacostraca; order Decapoda; family Atyidae; genus Halocaridina; species Halocaridina rubra. The sequence goes on along the minus strand of JAXCGZ010015857.1, from coordinate 14,613 downwards.
AGTGAAATTGAAGCTGATAATCCTGTTGTAACAAGTGTTCCTAGTGAATTAACAACCAATTCTAATATTATAGAAACAAATGGTGTACCTTCAAGAGATGTAAGTAATAGTGCATGTGACGAGTTACCTATACAGACTCCAGTAGTGAGGTCTCAGAGAAATATCAAGCCCCCTGATCGTCTTAATTTGTAAATAGTGTTTTGAACTCCTTATATAGAATTTTCATGTGTGCCTTGTTTTAAGAAGTTGATGATTTATTTTTTATATGTGATGTATTGCAAATTCTAGGGGAAAGGAATGTTATGATATAAGTGATCTAATCCTTTATTTATAATAAGGTTATTCCCTTTATCGCACCTCTTTAGTTTTCATTGTACTTCTACCCGTTGTTGGTTTCTAATGTTTATATTGATTGAGCCGACCGGCACCCATCTTGCAACAATAAACTGGAAGCCATGATATACGCTCATTATTAATACAAACCTTTACAGTGCACATTTAGCAAGGTACAGAAATTCGCACTTGTTAGGAAAGCAATGTGAAACATATACAAGACCATAAAATATAGTACACGATAACAAACAAGACAATAAAAACTACATATTACCTTGCTTTAGTATTGTCTAACAGTCGAACCATTATGGTAAATGTTGTACAGGTTTTCCATGCAGAATTCCTGTTCGGGTTTTGAAGGTACTCCTCTCTGTTGATAATAAAGTGGATAATTACGAGTCTGCCAAGCAGAGGCGTAAATTTCGGCCTCTGTCACCAACTGCTGCGAAGGTTTCAAGATGGTCACGCCTTCTGGAAATAGTGAGCTGGAAACAACAATTTAGTGATATTTTTACGATCTCAGACAATCTCATTTTTCAATCTAGTCTAAACACACCTATCTTCCTTCTCAAAAACCTCATAGCCATTACATACAATATGTCTCTCTTTCATTTTCGCATTCCAAGTCTGCTCCATACCATGCTATAAGCACAATCATTCCTTCATATATCCTTCTCTTTGCATTCATTCCTAAGTACCCATTTCTCATCAGATTTTCCATCTCACCTAGACATTTACTTGTTTCCTTCACTCTATGGCTCACCTCTGCATCTAATAGTCCATTGACTGCCACATACAACTCCAAATACTTAAAACTCTGAACTTCAAGTAAGTCACCAATTGCTCTCACATACAATCTGTCAACATCAATGTGTCTCATACTTCTCTTGACTTTACTTTTCCCAACATTCCCCAGCAACTTTCTTCTCTCACATATCCTTATTAATTCAGCTATTTATGAGAATACTATATTTTAAGCATTTAAATAAGACCAATATAAAAATGCAAAACATCTGCTTTAGATTAATATTCTATCCAAATTCTTGTAAGGCCAGCTTAACCAGTTACTGTGCTTTGTTTTCATTTTGATAAATTCATATGCTATGATGAGAAAAAATATATAATGATAATACATCATATAAGTATATAAATTATCCACGTCATTTTGTAAAAGACAAACGAACAATAAAAAATACTTTAGTTATATAGTTCAAGACTTTGATGGAACTTACCAGTACGGAGATAGTGGACAACCAACAATATATAAAACATGCCCATGGATATTAAAGCGCATAACTCCCTTATATTGCTCACGACTATCCTCTGGGTAGGCATGGAGACACTGCAAAATAAAAGTAAAAATGATTCTTCCAGCTTCAAGTTCTTTTAGGCTGGCAATGAAATGGAAAAAATCACAAAATTTTAATGAAAAGTGTATGTAACTTTATTCTACATAACATAAGGGTCTATAAAATTACACAGTTATACAGTCAAACAGTTTTTAACACTGAAAATTATGCATAACCGAAGGCCTTACCAGCCTCATGACGAAGAAAGAGTCATATTCATCTCCTTTGGTATTTACTCTAACAAATACTTTGAATGGCCCAGTCTGCAAAATACAAAAAATATTTTTATTATTATGCTTCTTTGTTGAAGGGTGAGACACTGATTAATCTGGATATGTTTTCGGTTTTGCCCTATACATCATGACTGGCTTAAGAATTACCAGTCAGTTTTACCATCACATACAATTACTATCTTCAAACATCAAAGAGTACATTACATTATACAAAACTTTTATATTTCCGTGATACAAAAAGTCACCGAAAAAAAAATGACCAATAGAACAAAGTACAAGACTAGATTTAAGGAGATTTTTATACTATAATATATTCTAAAATTAAAAACTTAAAATAGTAATTAATATTGACACATCAGCAGAAGACTTTTCCTTAGGATTCTGCTATAGAAACACCGTCTCAGACGAGGTGGAAAATATTATTCATATAAGTACATAACACACTAAGAATGTTACCATATGCAAGACTGTTCTAAGTTTAAATTTCATTAGGTTGTGTCTCTAACTTTTTCGTTCTCGATATAGCTACTTTTCCCCCGATGATTAATACATTTCATCTTAATTTCATTGTTCCACAAACGAATATATGTTCTACATTATTCTGCATATGCTGAATACGATATTAAAAGCTTAAAAAAGGTTCACTTCAATCAAGACAAATTAACCTACCTGATTTCGGGGTATTAAAGGTTCCCTGCAAGGACTTGCAGTTGGGCTAAGAACCGAGGCTCTCAAAAGATCTTTGCGAAATTTTTCCTCGTATCTTCTGCTGGTTAAGCTGTAGAGAAATAAATTACTCGTTATCTACAAGTAATCCTCTAAATGTTTTAGCCTGATTATTGCGGATATTATGCAGTATTAATGAAATTTTATATCTAGAATCTGACACTCAGTTTAGTGAGAAAACCAAATAATCACCAATTAAGAGTGATGGTACTTACTTTTCCAAATCCCTGAGTCTAACAGCAGGATCTTTATTGTAGATCATGTGACTAAAAATATGCTCTTGAGCCCAGCCTGTAACATGGGCACCTGCTGACCCAGCATGGAAGGTACGGCTGACTTCGGGGATGAGGGCATGACGCTCCTGTCTAGCATTTTTATTGTAAAGCCACCAGTCCCAATCACCAACAGCCTGTGGGATATGATGAAATGTAAAAGAGATCTCGTGGCTACTTAGTTTATAATAGTTAAATTTTTTTCAAAGCCCAGTTTCATATCTTCCTTGAGAATAAGCACTTTCCTAATGAATACACGGGCAACCAATTAAATTTAAGCGATAAAATTTTATTTATTTGCATATCTGCAGACTATAATAATGCATAACTTAAGAAAATAACATTTTATATTTGCAGTGATCCAACTTCAAGTCATTTTTCCTAGAAAAAAATATCTATTGCATAGGCTGGTAAACCACTGTGTTCCTAGAAAGTACAGTATTTTATATTCATTATGGATTGGATATGTACTTGTACTCGGCTATCCATCTAACAAGGGTGAGGAATATGGCCGCTGTATATATACCTATTCTCAGTGTAGATCTCATAATGAAATGGAGTTCAAAACAAGATCAATCATTTTCACTTGTGTATTTCTGAAGTTAAAGGAGACTAAAAACAAAGCAGAAATACTTATGGTTTATCTAACTAGGCTCCTTTAGCAACGCAGTCTAGTCCTCAATCAAGCCATATCAGCTAGGGAAGCAATAGAAACAGCACGAACTAGCAAAGCAATACAGTAACACTTTTTTGGTACACGAGTTTAATATTGGACTTCATAAAACCTGTACATGCACGTAGGCATTTTGCTAATTGCATACCCTACTAACTAGTGCATTTCAAACTAACATGTACTTGAAAAACCTCCTTACTTAACAATATGGATGATTAAATATATGACATGAGGTATCAGTCACATAAAGCATATAACGAAGAGAAAAAAGTGCAAGACAGTAGCGACTTGTAGAAAAAAACAAGCTAAATTCCACCTACTTTTTCTGGAATCCATAATTCATACTGTTCTCTTGCCCATTCTCTAGTCACCATCCAGCCAAACTGAGGAAACATCTCAAGACGGCGGAGAATAGTAGGATCATATGCTACGTCAGGGAAACTATTTACCGAAAAGGCATTAACGCAGTAGATGGTGGGATCTGCATCCAAAAGCCAGGCTGTTTGTTGGAAGAATCTGCAAAGTGCAAATAATCATACAAAAGGGATTCAGATATTTCCTCCATTCTATTGATAAAATTGGACACGTAATGCAAATCAATATTGTAGTACTCCAGCCAAGTCTTTACAATGAATAAAATTAGACAAAAATATTAATCTTTAAGCATTCAATGGTTGGGTGATGAGTAGGGAGAGCCTGAGGTCACCAATTTACTATATATTTTTCTACTGAATGAAACTTAGCAATGACTCAGTTGTACACTCATATTGCAAGAAAAAAGTGTCCTAACATATTATTCCATGTGAAAAATGTAAGTTACTTAAATATATAACGAACTAGCAAGGAGAAGAGGGAATAAGTACTAGTCATGGGGAGTTTATATGCCATCGGGTTCAAATAATACGATATGTTTCAAATAATATTAATGAAAATAATTTTAACAATATTCCTAGATAAAAGAGGCAGTGATGGGGAGTCTGTTAAACCTCTGCTTTTCCATATTATGTTAATGTACTTAGTTTCATCGAGATATGAGAAAAAAATTAATCCACTGACAGACTAAAGTGCAAATTATAACATTATATGAATGAAACCATAATACATTATAAAAAATGAAGTAAAGCTAATGAAAAGAAAATGTAAAGATGCCCTTGATCACAATAAATAACCTAGAATATATAAATTTCAAATTTTATACGTACATGAGAAAGTCAGGCGATAGGAGCAGATCATCTTCAAGAATTACAGCTTTGTCAATATTTGGGAAGAAATTGAAGACGTTGTGAACTGAAAATCTATAAGGAAATTAAATATTTTCCTTAGCATTTTGACATAAAGACCTTGAATTTATTCTGTGAATACTTATTAACAATGAGTAAAATCTTACTATGAGTAGTGGTCAAAAATCTTTTTTAGAAAAAATCCACTCTACTAGGAGGAGAGGGCTAAAACAAGTTTTCCTTGGGAAATTACTGTTCCCTCTCAAAGATCATGTGTGAAGTTACATCCATGTAAATATGGCTATGTCTTGACCAGTGTAAGACTAAAAAAAAAATGTGAAGGTTTGACATTAGACAGTACCAGACTTATTATATCGATGATATGAAGATAGCGAAAGTCTAAAAATATTTAAATATGCATGATATAAACAAACAAACAAACTTTATTTCCATTTCAATACAATGGGTATTCGTCAGCCAGGGCAAGCCCCAACCCCCCACTGTGGTGTCCAACCACAGCAGTTCCTGCCAGTAAACAGCTTAAACTCTCGGTCTTGGACGGGAACCTATCTTTCGACCTCGTGAATGCGAAGCCAGCGCGTTACCACTGTACTAGCCAGCAGGCTAGAAATATTCAAATATGCACAAGCTGTCATGAAAGATAACATTATTGAAGATTAGAAGATCCAAACTTGCGACACTGATTACAAGTCCGCTAGTTCATATCAAATACATATGCAAAGTAGCTGCAGCATCATTGGCAAAACTCTGCATAGGTTTAACTAGTGATGGAAGTTTTGGTCTACTGGTGATCAGTAAAAATATACATTTATGAACAGCAAAGAGTGATGTGACCAATGTAATTACGTAGCTAGTATACACTTAAATATTTAACGAGGAAACTAAGAGTGTAGCGGAGAAAAAAGTGATGATATATAGTTGAGATGGAGAGTTGCGCGCTCGAGCAAACAGACAGTTTCAGATACCGTACATGGTAGTTGTTATGAAGGTAGATAGAAGAAATGAAGATAGACCACAGGAGGGGGTAATAAGAGCTAATTTAACAAGGGCGCTGTGTAGGGTATGGAAAGAGGGATTCATCTCATGACAGACTAAGTTTATAGGTTGATATAATTGTTCCCACAGTAATAGACTTTACTGACTATAGGAATAAATACAGGGAAAATGACAGTGAAGAGCTGAAGATTAATTTTCCTAGAGGACTCTGTGAAATAGTTGGTTCCATATATATATATATATATATATATATATATATATATATATATATATATATATATATATACATATATATATATATATATATATATATATATATATATATATATATATATATATATATATATATATATATATATATATATATATATATATATATATGAGAGAGAGAGAGAGAGAGAGAGAGAGAGAGAGAGAGAGAGAGAGAGAGAGAGAGAGAGAGAGAGAGAGAGAGAGAGAGAGAGAGAGAGAGAGCATGCGTGCATGTGTTAGTTAGTTTAACGGAGAAAATAGAGCTGATACGGTTCAGCTGTTTTGTATATTCAGAAAGAGGGGAGATAATTTTTTTAAAGAGGATATAGAAGTCGGGTTTACTAGGAATTCAGCCAATAGGTAGGCAAAAATGGACATGAAGTGGTGGGATGAGTACTGCTCTGTCCAGTAAGGGCTTTGACATCAAGGAAGGCTAGAGGGGGGCAAAAGAAATAGAATTAAACCTGCCCTGACAAATATCAAAACTTCTTGATGGGTCCAAAGTAAATTGTGTATACCTGGTGCCTGGTTCAAGAAATTATCACTGCCAATTGCTTAGCATATTCACTAGGCAATATGAGTGATTACCTAATTGTGATTACCTAATTGTGTTTACGGGAAAGAGCCCAAAGCTCGTATCTTCCCGTCTCCTGATCGGTTCCATTTTAGACTTAGTGATACTTATCATACCTGTCCTTAAAACTATGGATTGAGATAGCATTAACTACCTCCTCGCTTAGCGAATTCCAATTATCAACTACTCTTACACTGAAAAAGTATTTCCTTACATCCTGCAAAGAAGTTTTCTTACGAAGCTTCAAACTATGACCTCTAGTTCTAGAGCCAGCAATATCAAAATATCGATCCCTATCCACTCTATCATAACCATGAAGGAATTTAAAGACTGTCACCATATCCCCCCTCACTCTTCTAGCTTCGAGTGATGGTAAGTCTAATTCCCTCAGCCTCTCATCATAACTGAGATTGTGTATTTCTGGCACCAGTTTCGTGGCATGTCTTTGAACTTTTTCAAGCTTAGCTATGTGCTTTTTCAAGTGCGGATTCCAAAAGGGGGCTGCATATTCGAGTTTTGGCCTCACATAGGTTACATAAATATTTCTGAACATTTCCTTGTCCATGTGCCTGAAGGCTACCCTTACATTTGATAAGAATGCATATGCTGCCCTTACTATGCCATTTATATGTATTTCTGGAGACAAATCTGCCAGTATGTTTACTCCTAGATCTCTCTCATTTTCTGTCTCTTGAAGTTGTACTCCAGCCACCGAGTAGTCAAGCTTGGGCCTTCTTGCACTTGTACCCATTCTCATTACCTTACATTTTGAAGTATTGAATTTCATTAGCCACTTTTCTGACCACTCATGCAGATTATTTAGATCCTCCTGAAGTTCTCTACTATTGTTCTCGTTTTTTACTTTCTTCACAATCTTTGCATCATCTGCAAACATATTCATAAATGAATTTACAGACTCTGGTAGGTCATTTACATATACAAGGAACAAAAGTGGCCCTAAAACTGAACCCTGTGGAACTCCACTACTAACTCTTCTCCATTCAGACACTGAGTGTCTTACTCTAACCCTCTGTTCCCTTCCTTCTAAGTAAGTTTTTATCCATTCCAAGACATTTCCACCTATTCTAGCCATTGATTGCAGCTTCCTAATAAGTCTCCCATGTGGAACAGTGTCAAACGCTTTCTGGAAGTCTAGGAATATGCAATCTGCCCAGCCCTCTCTTTCCTGTAAGATTTGGCTTACCTCATCATAAAATTCTAATAAGTTTATTACTGTTGATCTACCTTCTCTGAAGCCATGTTGCCTCACTGACAAAAAGTTGAAGGATTCCAAGTGAAGAGAGATATGTTTCCTTAGTAGTTTCTCCATAACTTTGCAAACTATGCTGGTCAAGGAAACTGGTCTATAGTTCAGAGCCGTATCCCTCCTTCCCTTTTTGAAGATAGGTATCACATTTGCTTGTTTCCAGCATCTTGGAATCTCCCCCGACTCCAGTGACTCCTTAAATATGATACTTAGTGCCACTGATATTGTGTTTGCGCATTTTTTAAGCACATGAGGGGATATGTCATCGGGACCTGTAGCTTTATGAACATCTAAACCCATCAGCGCTTTGCATACCTCTGTGGCTGTAAGGTTGATGTTCTCTAATACCGGCCCTTGAGCTTCTATCACTGCAATCTGAGGGGGTGGGGTATTTTCTACTGTAAATACTGACTGAAACTCCTTGTTCAATTCTTTGCAGATCTCTTCATCCGTCTCAGTGATGCTTCCATCCGCTCTCTTTAGCCTTAAAACCTGTTCTTTTACCTTCAGTTTTCCTCTGATAAAGCTGTGGAAAAGCTTGGGATTTTCTTTAGCCTTCCTGGTGATGTCCCTCTCATAGTCTCTCTCTGCCTCTCTCCTTTTACTTAGGTAGTCATTTCTTGCTCTTTTGTAGGTTTGCCAGGCATTTATGTTTTTTCTCCTCCTATACCTTTTCCAGCATTTGTCTCTCTACTCCTTAGCTCTTTTACACCCATTATCGAACCATTTCTCTCTGGCATGAATTACACCTACTTTGGTGACAGGTATGCAGCAATCTACTATCTTCCCATATTTCTCACAAAAGATGTCATACATTTCTTGTACAGATTTGTTGTAAAATAAGGTTCTCCAGTCAATAACTGCAAAAAGCTCATTCATTTTGATGTAATCTCCTTTCCGATAGTTCCTCCTCATGTCCTCAGTGCCTCTACTCTCAGGAAGAATATCTTCAATGATATACTCCATCAACAACACACAGTGGTCACTCTTTCCAATTGGTGGTTCATACTCAATTTTTTCAATATCCAACACATTATCTGTGAACACTAGATCAAGTAGTGATGGCTCATCCCCACCCCTGGCCCTTGTTGGTTCCATTACATGTTGGTGTAGGAAATTCCCTTGTACGCAATCTAGGAATTTTGCCCCGAATGAGTCCTCACCACTGTGTGGGTCAAGATTTATCTAATCTATCTCTTTATGATTAAAGTCTCCCATAATCAAAATCCTACATTTTTTCTCCCGTGCCATTCTAACAACTGAGTTTATGACTTCAATAGTACCTATATGACTTTCCTCATAAACTTCAAGCCTATTTTGGTTCCATGGTGGGTTGTATACAACAGTTATTATAATGCTCTCTGACCCAGTATTTATGCGAGCAACAAGAAATTCCTTGAAGCTAGGGATAATCTATTTTTTGTTACAAAGCAATTTTCTTCCTCTGACTATAACCACCCTGCTGACTCTGGCAAGTCAATCAAATATATAAGAAAGAAAAAATATATTACCTAAAGTGCATGTTGAGGAGAGTGGATGATCCATTGGCACCTTGTGGATTATGTACTAGAATATCCAGGCTAAACGAAATAAAATGAATTATTATAATCTAAATAGAATTAACAAGAAAAAATATTCTGTAATAGAGTATTTTCATATTAACATTTTGCATTCAAAAGAACATAAATAAGAAGATACTTTCATAGATGCAGTGTATACTACAGCCATTTCTCTTACCCAAATAATCTAGCAAGCTGTGTGATTTCATGCTGAGCTCCATCAATAAGAACCAAAATGGGTGTCTGAGCTGCTCCAGGTACCTCAAAAAGATTAAGGAGTTGTCTGGAAGAAAAACAGTAATAACACATCATAGAATCAAATACATACTTAATTTCTTTATTCACAGATAGACAAAGTTGTCACTACTATTAAAAAACTTAGGGAGGGGAATTTTATCATATCACTCCCAATCTCCACCTTTGTTACTTGTCATTTTGCAACAAAAAATATTAACCTGGGAGGTACCAGCTTCTTGTTCCCTTATGTTTTTCATCATCTTGTGGATCACGAATAAGGTTGATCTTTCTCATCTATCCCTTTGAGTTGGCTCTTACGATATGTAAGTTACAGGAGTCCAGAATTCTTTCTTCCTCGCCACCAACGATGAATATTATTACAAGAGAAATGAGGAGACTAAAATACTACCAATTAATGTCTGATTGTATATAAGTCTGCCCCCAAAGTTTGCCTACACCATTTCCGATAGCCTAACAGGTCGTGACAGACGTTAGAAAGTTTAAGGTAAATACTTCTATGGCCGTAATCCAATGCTGGGTTGTCAAAGCAGGACTATGGTTGTCGTCCCTCTCAATCCTCCGTAGTATAAACAAAAGCAGGGATATTAAGACCAGGCTGCTGTCATCTGCCCTCGCAAGCCTCCCAAAAACTTGCTGAAGTTTAAGTCAATACTGGGCCATGCCTCCAGGGCAAAGCAGCCTCCTGATGAGTCTTACAGCCCTGCCTTTCTTACCCAGTTCTGGCCATGTTGGTTTCCACAAAATATGTCATAATGTTAATAGTAGTATCAATTACCCCAGAAGATGGTAGAGAATATCTTACAAAGATTTCCTGTATATAAGAAAAATTACTAAAATGCATAAGGGACCAATAGGCTGGGATTCCATTCTTTCCTGAAACTTTTTTCTGTCCGTACACCAGATGAAGATTTTGCCGGGAAGTAAGGATACAATGCCATGCTGCTGGCTTCAGCAAGATATGGCATTTATGTGAAACATAGTTATAGTTATTATTACCACTATTAATATTCTGTCTTGAAGGGGAAGAAAGGATACCTAACTTAAGGTCCCTGCATGTCACGGAAGGGAATTAAAAGGGACAGGGAAGGAAGATTAGCAATCCCATCCTCAAGAAATTCTTTTTTTGCCACACAACGACAGGCAGAGGTCGAGCAGATGGGCAGGGTATGCTAAAGTCCTGCTAACTTAACTCTTTTGCTACAGTTGCGGTCACCTCTTTGATCTCAGCAGACTATGGTGTACTGTTTGAAAAGAAATATTATTATTATTATTATTATTATTATTATTATTATTATTATTATTATTATTATTATTATTATTATTATTATTATTATTATTATTATTATTATTATTATTATTATTATTATTATGATGATGATGATGAAGATGATGATGATGTAGGAATGAACAAACTACACTTTAAATTGATTCTGGAAATTTTAAACTAAGCATAAAATGAAAACGTAGGATTCTGAATGGAGAATGATAATGATTATCATCATTTCAATCCCCCCACACACATACACACGCACACACATATATAATTTTCCTGACCTGTAGAAATTAAATGGCTTGACAGCTGTCAGCATGGCCACAGGAATAACTTCTTTGATGTTAATATCTGGCTGGAAGAAATACACGGTTAAATAAAGGGATTTCTAACTCTACCAAGTAGCATGGGAAAAACCTTGGACCATAATTCATCTGAAATATTGCCAACGCAAATGATAAATCTTTTTCCTCTATTACCTCAAGGAAGAAATTACAATATTTGTGAAACTTATTGTGATAGAACTGGATAATTCTGACTTTATGAACAGTATGCGGTCTTACTCTGTCAGGGCCATTATGCTTTTGCAAATATTGTACTTACAGAATGAAATCTATATGCAGATGTGATTGGATCTTCACATGTACAGAGTCTAGTATATCCTTCATATTTCTCGCAAAATATCTTTTGTTCTGCCATAGCAGGGTCATCATGCCATGAACATCGAAAATCTGCAAGAGATATAAAATATGAACATTCCAAACTAGCAATAGAATGCTAAAATTTATGGGGATTTATGGATGTCTGCATATTACAAACAAAAAGTCTGAGTGCTTTGCTGATCAGGCAATTACGTGCGTCATGGAAACTGTTATACACTTACTTTACTTACTCGTACTTAAGTATCAATGACTCGTACTCGATAATAAGGTCAAAAAAGAAGATGATTATATATTTTTTCTCTTGGAATCACGCAAATTACTGTATGTACCATAAGGGTAACGAAGAAAATTGCTGTTCTACCTAAATGATCAGTACTATACTCATTTCAATGCGGAAGCTAGATATATTGACGACGTCAGTTGAATGAATGATAATTTCTAAGGTTGCTATATTGATGAAGTAAACCCAATATTTGAAAATTTTTGAATATTACTGTACTAGTATTGTCAATATTGGCATATACAGCACAGTACTTTGGTATATAATAACACAGGAACTACCTTATTAATTACGCCAAAGTAATGAAGGATGACCTTCATATGAACATATTAGAATGAAGAGAATAGAAATTTTCCTAAAATCAACACGAATTTATCAACAATTTACCTGGTAATTTGGGGACAAGAGCTGTTATGTGTGTGGGTGATGCATACACAATCTCATAACGTCTCCGGATAGTGATTACTTCGGCCCAAACTCGTCCTTTGGTCTTCTGTGTTTACATAAAATATTATATAATGTAAGTTCTCTTCATTTTGTTTATACGATTATTTAATTACACCTCTATAGTTATTTAGAAAATACATCTAACATGAAAAGGGTTTTCTTTAATGTATTACTTAGAGCTATCAATAAGCAAGGTACGCTCTACTTATAATTAGCAAAATCCAATACTCTTCAGTAGAGGTGATATTTAAAACAAGAGCTCGTCCTTTCCTGAAAGTCCTTAGAGAATATTTGGCTATGCGATAATCATAGCTCCTTATCAAACAACTACCTGATATCTTTGAAGTTATAGAGATTTTTTTTTTTTTCATAGACACTAAGTACATAAGATGGTTATTTATTGATGAAATAGGCTGTGCACAGTCTTGAACCCTGTCTTATGAATTTATTCATGTCGAAAATTATTCAATGAAGTAATATCCACTAACTTCAATAAGACTACTAATAGTACAGAAGAATTAGCAAGATTTAAGGAGAAAAAGATTATTACTATGTTAGACAAGCTTGTTTTTCTTGACTGGACCAAGCAGGAACTTTAAGATGGTTCTTCCAAGTAATGATTTTCTATACATTTCTTTCAGAAATAAAAGTCCATGAAACAAAAATTTACCTTTTCATGAATGCTTGGCGGAGACTCATATGCTGGGTAATAATGCTCCAATGGTACAAAATCATGGGTAGGTGTATGTGCTACGAGGATCCAGGCTTCAAAGGTAGCAAGTTTACGAATCCTGTTGGACCCCATCCTTTCCAATTCCCTTATAGCACCTGGTCCCAGAAAGGCAGCAGCATCTGGCTATAATGCAAAATAAATGAAAAGATAAATTCTTGACAGCAATCAGGCAATTTCAACATATATAATCAAGTGATTGACTGAACAAATATAAAGATGTTATATTTTGATTGCAAAATGAACAACACATTACATTTACTATTAACGTAATCCGTCATGGATAGAAGTTACAGAACTTGATCTCTGCAAGACTTTAAAAATAAACAAATGAATAAAGAACAGAATGAAAAAAAGTTTTTTTAAAGAAAGACTTCTTAATTATAATATTGCGTTTTGTTTTGCACTGCAAAATGCCTCAAAGCAGTCTATTATTATTATTATTATTATTATTATTATTATTATTATTATTATTATTATTATTATTATTATTATTATTATTATGACAGGTCCTCAAAAACTTAAAAATTTCCTATTATTCATATAGTTGTTAAGCATATGAACATCATTATAAAATTAAGAAAAAGGGTAACGATTATAAACCAGTGGCTTGCTGAGAGAGAGAGAGAGAGAGAGAGAGAGGAGAGAGAGAGAGAGAGAGAGAGAGAGAGAGAGAGAGAGAGAGAAAGTAATATAATAATACTTTATTTCCATTTCAATACAATGGGTATTCGTCAGCCAGGGTAAGCCCCAACCCCACTGTGATGTCCACCCACAGCAGTTCCTGCCAGTAAACAGCTTAAACTCTCGGTCTTGGACGGGAACCGATCTTTCGACCTCATGAATGCGAAGCCAGCGCGTTACCACTGTACTAGCCAGCAGAGAGAGAGAGAGAGAGAGAGAGAGAGAGAGAGAGAGAGAGAGAGAGAGAGAGAGAGAGAGAGACTCCAGATATATACCACTTAAAAGCTATTCTATATGATTATGAAAGAACTCATCCTACCTAGTTAATCCCAAAGACCTGCCACCCAAAAATTGTCAGAAAGCTATGCAGTGGAAAAAAAAAAAAACTAAAACATGAAATAGTAGTATGTAGTATTCTTAACCACAATCCCCTTGCATACAACTCAAATAGACAAGCATGTAAAATAATAAAAATCCTCGTTTTACATGTCACTAATTAGCCCCCTTAGAGAGTCGAGTTGGAGAAGCGGAGTTGTAAACACCGTTTTGAAAGCGCTGTATATTTCTTCGTTATTTCAGTGAAATAGAACGTTTTGGAACTTTATTTTTTTTTTTTTTTTTTTTTTTTTTTTTTTTTTTTTTTTTTTTTTTTGAGACATTAGGCTTAATGTGACAGTGATTGATTTGTGCTTATAAGTGTTTGTATATAGTGCACAGTCTTAGATTTATAAGCATAATTTTTTGTGGGCGGTACCCTTGGGGTATGGGCGAAAAGAGAACATGCCCGAGGACTATTCTTGCGTCATA
>JAXCGZ010015856.1:5000-42545 GCA_037179515.1 Halocaridina rubra | reverse complement strand
TATCTTCTTTATAAAGGAGAGATGGCCTATTCAAAGCAAAATCTTGACTGCGGTAGAAAAGTACGAAGGAGGGAATGCACAGTCCTCTCACTTCTCTCCATTTATTAAATTGACTTTTGTGACATGCAGGGTAGCACGGAGACGGTATTTGACTCACACAAGGGGAATTCTCTTGTATCTATCTATCTATTTATCTATCTATCTATATATATATATATATATATATAATATATATATATATATATATATATATATATATATATATATATATATATAATATATATATATATATATATATATATATATATATATATATATATATATATATATATATATATATATATATATATATAATTTTCACCCGGACCGGGACTTGCACCTAGGACATTTAATTACTGTGCCAAGGCGTTACCAACTACACTACAGGAGGTCTAAAAAGGGAAACAAACCTTACAGCTATATCTGCAATACTAGGAATGAACGCATTCCATCTGAATGCCACTCTCTTCATATTACAGTTTCCCCCAACCTCACTCGTGGCTTCGTTTTTGCATTTAATTCAAATCTCAATCTCATTTGGGATCAAAATAAACAAATAAGCACATTACCATATGTGAAAACATGAATAATTTTTACCCCGAACCGGGACTTGACCCTAGGACATATAATTACTGTGCCAAGGCGCTACCAAATACTTTACAAAAGGTCTTAAAAGGGAAACAATCCTTACTGCTATGTCTGCTATACTAGGAATGAACGCATTCATCTGAATGCCACACTGTTCATATTACAGTTTCCCCCAACCTCACTCGTGGCTTCGTTTTTGCATTTAATTCAAATATCAGTCTCATTGGGACAAACAATAATCATGTAAGCACATTACCATATGTGAAAACATGAAAAACTTTTACCCCGACAGGGACTTGAACCTAGGACATATAATTACTGTGCCATACGCTACCAACTACACCACAGAAGGTCTGGGAAGCAAACCTTACAGCTATATCTGCTATACTAGGAATGAACGCTTTCTATCTGAATGCCTCTCTTTTCTCATTACAGTTCCCCCAATCCTCACTCGTGGCTTCGTTTTCGCATTTAATACACATCTCAATCTCATTTGGGACCAACAGTAATCTAATAAGCACATTACCATATATGAAAACATGAATAATTTTTACCCCGATTGGGACTTGAACCTAGGACATATAATTACTGTGCCAAGGCGCTACCAACTACACCAAGAAGGTTTGGCACAGTAATTATATGTCGTAGGTTCAAGTCCCGGTCGGGGTAAAAATTATTCATATCACATATGGTAATGTGCTTATTATATATATATATATATATATATATATATATATATATATATATATATATATATATATATATATATATATATATATATATATATATATATTTATATACAAGCGTCATAGTCCCTTTACAAGGGTGCTGGTCGAATCAGTGCAAAACATTGACTCTCTTTTGAGGAAAATACAATGTATAATCACCTCTCACCTCCCCATTTTGTCGACTTTTATGACATAGGGACATAAGGAGACGGTATTCATGCCCTCCATTCCAGGGAAGAATGTAAAAGCTACAAAGAGTATACACGCAGGTGGTGTCAAGCCCTCCCAACCCAGAAGAAACTGCAGAGCAGGAGAGAATACATTCATGTCACCTTAAATAGGTCTGTCCAGGACAGTTCGATGTTAAAGTCTTCCTTCAGTTACGGTTCTTTTTCTATGCCTACAGTTACACTGAATATTCTTGGATATTCATTACACATCTTTTATTATCCCTTCACATCTGGCAGGTTATTACACTCTCCATCTCTGTTTCTCTTTATGTATTCTTCGTGGCCAGGCCCGATGAGGGCTGTTTTGTTATTTTTTGGCCCGTCCTGGTGTCACAATCATTAAAAATAAAAAAATAAAAAGTGGAGGTAGTATTCATGTCCCTCATCCCAGGGAAGAAAAAGGAAAGTGCAAAATAAGGAAGAATACGTTGCAAGAAAAAGGAAAGTGCAAAATAAGGAAGAATACGTTGCAGGGTATAAGGAAGGTGGTGTTCTTGTCGCTCAAAGAAAATTCTCTGAGGCTCCGCGAAACGTCATGAGGCCTATAGTACTACTTTACTAAATTTAATTCATTTAGCAAAAATGAAGAATTATAATGAAAACATGCTCTCTCTCTCTCTCTCTCTCTCTCTCTCTCTCTCTCTCTCTCTCTCTCTCTCTCTCTCTCTCTCTCTCTCTCTCTCTCTCTCTCTCTCTCTCTCTCTCTCTCTTAATCCAAGGATTAGAGCTATGAACTAACCGTATTATCTACCTTAAAAATGTAAATTATCTTTTTCTTTTAACTTTTATGAATGTTGCAGTATTATATATTATTGAATGCAAGGAATATTCAACCTACTGAGCTAATCTTATAAGACTGAGTATTGTTTGCAGTTTCTCTCACATACAAATACTAATTGTAACACTGAGCAGGGTAAGAACAAGCTCACTAGGACTGAGTTTTAGAAATCGTACTGGAATCAAATGTAATTCTCTCTCTCTCTCTCTCTCTCTCTCTCTCTCTCTCTCTCTCTCCTCTCTCTCTCTCTCTCTCTCTCACACACACACACACACACACACACACACACACACACACACACACACACACACACACACACACACACACACACATGGAAGCATCACTGAGACGGACGAAGAGATCTGCAAAGAATTGAACAAGGAGTTTCAGTCAGTATTTACAGTAGAAAATACCTCACCCCCTCAGATTGCAGTGATAGAAGCTCAAGGGCCGGTATTAGAGAACATCAACCTTACAGCCACAGAGGTATGCAAAGCGCTGATGGATTTAGATGTTCATAAAGCTACAGGTCCTGATGACATATCCCCTCATGTGCTTAAAAAATGCGCAAACACAATATCAGTGGCACTAAGTCTCATATTTAAGGAGTCACTGGAGTCGGGGGAGATTCCAAGATGCTGGAAACAAGCAAATGTGATACCTATCTTCAAAAAGGGAAGGAGGGATACGGCTCTGAACTATAGACCAGTTTCCTTGACCAGCATAGTTTGCAAAGTTATGGAGAAACTACTAAGGAAACATATCTCTCTTCACTTGGAATCCTTCAACTTTTTGTCAGTGAGGCAACATGGCTTCAGAGAAGGTAGATCAACAGTAACAAACTTATTAGAATTTTATGATGAGGTAAGCCAAATCTTACAGGAAAGAGAGGGCTGGGCAGATTGCATATTCCTAGACTTCCAGAAAGCGTTTGACACTGTTCCACATGGGAGACTTATTAGGAAGCTGCACTCAACGGCTAGAATAGGTGGAAATGTTTTGGAATGGATAAAAACTTACTTAGAAGGAAGGGAACAGAGGGTTAGAGTAAGACACTCAGTGTCTGAATGGAGAAGAGTTAGTAGTGGAGTTCCACAGGGTTCAGTTTTAGGGCCACTTTTATTCCTTGTATATGTAAATGACCTACCAGAGTCTGTAAATTCATTCATGAATATGTTTGCAGATGATGCAAAGATTGTGAAGAAAGTAAAAAACGAGAACAATGGTAGAGAACTTCAGGAGGATCTAAATAATCTGCATGAGTGGTCAGAAAAGTGGCTAATGAAATTCAATACCTCAAAATGTAAGGTAATGAGAATGGGTACAAGTGCAAGAAGGCCCAAGCTTGACTACTCGGTGGCTGGAGTACAACTTCAAGAGACAGAAAATGAGAGAGATCTAGGAGTAAACATACTGGCAGATTTGTCTCCAGAAATACATATAAATGGCGTAGTAAGGGCAGCATATGCATTCTTATCAAATGTAAGGGTAGCCTTCAGGCACATGGACAAGGAAATGTTCAGAAATATTTATGTAACCTATGTGAGGCCAAAACTCGAATATGCAGCCCCCTTTTGGAATCCGCACTTGAAAAAGCACATAGCTAAGCTTGAAAAAGTTCAAAGACATGCCACGAAACTGGTGCCAGAAATACGCAGTCTCGGTTATGATGAGAGGCTGAGGGAATTAGACTTGCCATCACTCGAAGCTAGAAGAGTAAGGGGGGATATGGTGACAGTCTTTAAATTCCTTCATGGTTATGATAGAGTGGATAGGGATAGATATTTCGATATGGCTGGCTCTAGAACTAGAGGTCATAGTTTGAAGCTTGGTAAGAAAACTTCTTTGCAGGATGTAAGGAAATACTTTTTCAGTGTAAGAGTAGTTGATAATTGGAATTCGCTAAGCGAGGAGGTAGTTAATGCTATCTCAATCCATAGTTTTAAGGACAGGTACGATAAGTATCACTAAGTCTAAAATGGAAGCGATCAGGAGACGGGAAGATACGAGCTTTGGGCTCTTTCCCGTAAACACAATTAGGTAATCAATTAGGTAATCACACACACACACACACAGGAGACAGGAAGATACGAGCTTGGGCTCTTTCCCGTAAGCACAATTAGGCGATCAGAAAATTGGCTAATGAAATTCAATACTTCAAAATGTAAAGTAATGGATACAAGTGCTAGAAGGCCCAAGCTTGACTACTCGGTGGCAGGAGTACAATTTCAAGAGACAGAGAATGAGAGAGATCTAGGAGTAAACATACTGGCCGATTTGTCTCCAGAAATGCATATAAATGGCATAGTAAGGGCAGTATATGCTTTCTTAGCAAATGTAAGGGTAGCCTTCAAGCACATTGACAAGGAAATGTTCTGAAATATTTATGTAACCTATGTGAGGCCAAAACTTGATTATGCAGCCCCCTTTTGGAATCCACACTTGAAAAAGCACGTAGCTAAGCTTGAAAAAGTTCAAAGACATACCACAAAACTGGTGCCAGAAATACACAATCTCAGTTATGATGAGAGGCTGAGGGAATCAGACTTTCCATCACTCGAAGGTAGAAGACTGAGGGGGGATATGGTGACAGTCTTTAAGTTCCTTTATGGTTATGACAGAGTGGATAGGGATCGATATTTTGATATAGCTGGCACTAGAACTAGAGGTCATAGTTTGAAGCTTCATAAGAAAACTTTTTTGCAGGATGTAAGCAAGTACGTTTTTAGTGTAAGAGTAGTTGATAATTGGAATACGCTAAGCGATTAGGTAGTTACTGCTAACTCAATCCATAGTTTTAAGGACAAGTATGATAAGCACCACTAAGTTAAAAATGGAACCGATTAGGAGACGGGAAGATACGAGCTTGGGCCTCTTTGCCGTAAGCACAGTTAGGTAATCACACACACACACACACACACACACACACACACACACACACACACACACACACACACACACACACACACACACACACACACACACACACACACACAGTCTTTAAATTCCTTCATGGTTATGATAGAGTGGATAGGGATCGATTTTTTGATATGGCTGGCTCTAGAACTAGAGGTCATAGTTTGAAGCTTCGTAAGAAAACTTCTTTGCAGGATGTAAGGAAATACTTTTTCAGTGTAAGAGTAGTTGATAATTGGGATTGGCTAAGCGAGGAGGTAGTTAATGCTATCTCAATCCATAGTTTTTAGGACAGGTATGATAAGTATCACTAAGTATAAAATGGAAGCGATCAGGAGACGGGAAAATACGAGCTTTGGGCTCTTTCCCGTAAACACAATTAGGTAATCACACACACACGCACACACACATGTTCCAAGAAGTAAAGACTTAAAAAGGACTGGGACGAATAGCCAGATAAATAGATATAATGTTAATTGTCGCACCTGTAAACACGTTTGAACCTATATAAAGAATATAGATTGTCACGGAAGTGGTTTTGTGCTATGTAATAGTGTATGTGTGTATGTGTGTTCGTTTGTTCGTGGATTCGATATCTGTATTAATGGACTGAATTTGTCTGTCGCCCCGTCACGGTCTGAGGTTAGCAAGGGCACGCACTCAGGGTAACGATTACATCTGCCAAAACAAGTCCTTCGCAAGAAGGCAATTGCCCTAGCCTTTAGTAGAAAAAGGAGCCCGTGACCTAAAACCAGAATATTTGTCTGTCGATAGGTAGTTGCAGTTGTACATTCCAATACTTGTAGATGAGTCTACTTTCTATATAATTTTAATTGTTTTTGTTTGTATTTAGATAGGTAGGTAGGTAGGTTAGTCGCACAGTGCAAGGAAATGGTTGGTTGGTGGTTGGAATAGCCTACATATTTCTTGTGGGTTGGTTGACTGGAGTTCATTCGTCTCTCTTCACTCGCCATGCATAATGCACACTGCTTTCCTCAGTATTCTGAAGTTAATCGGACACTCACTGAATTACGCAATCGTCACGTGTTTAGTGGATGTCGTATTTTTTGGCATTTTCATTTCTTGCAGGTTTTATACGTATGAACGAATCTAGACGCCCACAAACAGCACTTATGAGCGAACAAAAACACGTGCATAATTAATTGTACGCACGAACAAAAGAAAGCAACGTACGTATGAACGAAAATACCACAAAACGTACATATGAATGAAAGCATGAAAGTACGTGTGAACGAAAGAAAACACGTACGTACCTAAGAACAAAAGAAAACACGTCCGTATAAATAAATGTAAGAAAACTTCACTTTCATATGAATGAAGGAAAACACGCAGTCGCCCTTGTGAATGAAAAACTCATTCACACATACCTACCTACTTATTAACATCCACGAAACTCAAGCATGAATAAAAAGCATCTCTGGTGATATATATATATATATATATATATATATATATATATATATATATATATATATATATATATATATATATATATATATATATATATATATATATATATATATATATATATATATATATATATATATATATATATATATATATATATATATATATAATGCTATGCCTTGGTCATTCTCCACCCTTGTATTTTGATTAATGTATTCTCTGTACTCGATTGAAAACAAATTTTGATATATTCCATTCTGTTGAGATTCTCAAAGAATCTTTCCAGATATAAATGACGGTCGAAGAAAGTGTTGGCCTACATCTCTGCGTGTGTGTGTAATTGTAACAGTTGTGTATGAACATATATGCTTGCTTGCTTTGGGGATCCTTAGGAACTTTATTTTGAACATAAAATTATGCCAGATAAATATTTATAAACTAACTCAGTGAGTGCTTATAGATGGGTGGATAAAGTGGAGGAATGGAAGCCTCATAGGAGATCTTGCTTCTCTGGGGCCTCACAGGTCCCTAGTATTAAAAAAAAAAAAAGAGCCAAAAAAACAAAATCGTGAATCATATGCAGTCAGTCTTTTACCTTCCCGCTTAACCTGTATCATTATCATGACTCAGACTTGATTTTTATCTTCCACCAGTTGTTGTTGTTGTAGCTATAATAATAATAATAATAATAATAATAATAATAATAATAATAATAATAATAATAATAATAATATTTAATAATAATAATAATAATAATAAACTACTCCTGCTACTACTACTACTTCAAATAATAATAAATATGATAATAATGTTAGTAATTACCCAGTAATATGCATCGTGATTTTTTTTTTATACCATATGACAAGTCTCCTATATGTGACCATTAGTAATAATACGAGCAGTGAAAATCCTTTGTACTACATACAAGTATTATTATTATTATTTTTTTTATGCGAGCACAACGTTATTTTGAAGTAACTTTGTTTATTTTTGCAGGAGATTACCATCCCCGGTAGTCGTAATAAAGGCACCTCTTACTTCTCCTTTATCATTGACCCTGATGGACCCCAGGGCAGCTGCGAATTCATCAGACAGTCTGGGGATAGGTAAGCAGTTATCTATTTTTATCTCTCTCTTTTCCCTTTAAAATCATTATAAAATTTAGAAGTCCAAACAGTTTCAGCATAAGAACTAGACTCAGGGGTGGGCAAACTGCAGCTCGTGAAAGTATATATATATTTTTTTCATGTTCGTTTATTTGAGAACTGATAAGAATGATAATTGTATTTTTATGTAAGAATTAACTTTATTATTCAGTCATTTTATATTCTGTCGAAAACAGCCCTCCTCTGGAGACCTTAGGAATGACCCATCTGGTTCTCGGGGAGATTTTGTGGCCATCCCTGATCTAGTGTTTGTCTTAGATGGATTTGAGTTTTGAACTGCAATAATGCTTAGCGATGAGCTTTTTACCTACGTTCTCATAATTACTGTAGCTTCTTACCTGTGGCACTAGTCGCGCATATATGACCAGTGTTTTCATGTCCCTACTTGTTTTTTTTATCACCAGGGATATGTAACTTTTATATATTGATAATATATTTGGCATTGAAATAATTTGCAGCTAATTGTTATTCATGTGTACTTAGGTGCTTGGAGTCACTTGGACCAAGGCTAGGTATGTTACGAATACAAGCTAAGGATGACTCGTATGACAAAACCCGTATTAGTATGGAAAAGGCCAATCAGAAAAACATGATGAAATGGTAAGTCATATATCTGTAGTGTAACCTTTCTTAAATTTAATGGATGACCACAATTATTATATTTTCTTATAAGCACCCTCCCCATCACAAAGTTATATTCTGAACTTCTGATAGCGTGGTTAGATGTGAAAGTCATTCTGTTATCATTAACCTATCCTTCTCTGTATATTTCTCTAATGCATGCGTTTTGTATCTGTGCTATATACAAAATAGATTTTAATGGTTTGTCTGATATTTTCAAGAGTTTATCCTCATTTTTGTTATAAGTTATTACATAGTAGATAAGTTTGCTGCTTGTTCTATCAATGCCAGTGCATGCACTGTGCATAAAAAAAAGAGTAATTAAGTACAGTCTCATATTGCTACTCATTGAAATTGCATTATCATGATCAGTTTTCTTACAGTGCTTATGCAGTTGTGTCTTGAAATTATAGGCAGAGAGCCTTTGGCTTATGCAATTATATCTAGAAATCATAGGCAGAGTTTTGATTGATTCTTTGTCTCTAGGTAATTTTATTGACTGGTGTCTTATATTTGCAGTGTGAAGGAAGTTAAAACCAATTCTGACAGTCCATTTGTAAGGCAGCGTTCCAACTACATAAAAAAATCCACAACATCAAAAATTGTCGCCCCACCTCAAAGGGAAGCGACTGCAGAGTTACACACCAACAGTAGGTTCAACTCTTCTAGTTCTCCCCATAGAACCCTACCCAGTGGAACTGTTAGCAATAATCATTCTGCTAACAGAGTGATACCACCTCTGCCCTCAAGCAATGGCAGGCTATGCAACCCAGAGCTGGTCAAAAGGCCCCTTAGGTAAGACTATGTCGTCTTTGTATATAACAAATGAGCTGTAATATTCAAGTAAACTAAATCACTTGATACAGCTATATTTAAGTGTCACGAATGATATAGACAATTAGAATTAGTCTAAATGAAGTATTTGTATTCCAGAGAACGTATTATTCACCTTCTGGCAACGGCAAACTTCAAGAAGCCAGAAATAATGTTCAGACTACACAATGGTACGTATAGTATTCAGAATACTTCATTTGAATAACTAATAATTGGTTCAATATTTTATTAGTGGTAATCGTGTGCTATTAAAATATCAAAATTAGTGGAACTTATTTTTATTACATTTCTGTATTGACATGAAAATGATGAAACCGGAAGAAAGTCAGATTTGAATGTATGGTATCTGCCATTTGCATAAATAATTTCTCTTTGATTGCCTGGGCAGCTTAATCATGAATAATTTACAGCTACATTTTGCGTGAAATATGAACACATTAGTAGATTATATATTGCATCTCTCTTCACCCACTGCAAACCCCATGATAGTGATATGCTATAAAAACATTTGATTTGTGTTTAGGTGTCGAAGTTATCCCGAGTTTACCTGTATCATGTTCATATTCTGTATTTGAGAATGATAATGTTACCAGTTTTATCTACAGTGGTGTCAATTCTCATAAGTTATATCCGTTGTGATACAGTTTGCTAAAACGTTTGCCTTTTACATAACTATTAATGAATAGGGAAAGTATACCGCATTCTATTTGATGTTAAGCCTGTCATTGATAAGCAAATCTTCTTTTTAAAATACCGTCATATTTTGAGAAATGTCATAAAACCATATTTTTAGATCTTTTGGTTTGGTTACGTTGGATTTAATTATATGATTTTTATTGCATCTTAAGAAATATCTCTTAGTAAGTGAGAATGATTAGAATTATAAACTTCTTGGTAATTTTGTATTATTTTTTTTTATTGTAGAAGTTACTTTGATGAAATATCCTTGAATATGGTTCCTTTTTTTTTAAATATTGTTTTACTCTCCTGAATTTGCAGAGGGTCTTAAAGAAAAAGACAAACGTCAAGTTATGAGCGTGTTGAGTAGTGTATCCCAAGTGAAGGACAACATCCATCATTTATCCAGGCATTTATGGAGTGAAGTTAAAGAGGATTGGCCTTTCTATAGTGAAGAAGAGAAGGAAGCTGTTAAAAGGTTTGTATAATATGACTATTGAATTTGACGTCTGGCGGTGGTGAAAAGAATTCCACACGTGTATTCCCTGCATATCGGTAAAGGTGACTAATAGGGATATAAGGAGAGTGGGGAACAGACTGTCCCTCCTTCCCTGATATTATTTTTCTGGCTACAAGACCATTGACAGAGAGTGCAAGGATGGGTAGGGGATGTTGCGACCTTGCTAGCTCAGCCAAATATGGCTTCTCATTTAGGAGATACTGTTTAAAGGAAACATTATTTATGTAATAAAAAGATCAGTGAAGTTTGTTAATGCATTCATTAATCTTAATGAATATGTAATGGTGTAGATGGTGAAAATAAAAATATAAAGTATATTACTTTATTAACTGATTTTCTTGAATAACTAATTTTTTTTTGTACAGTGTGAATATGTATTCATTAGGGGTACATAAGTGCATATACTGTTTGGATTAAATATGTAAATTTTGTTTAATTTCTATTCGTGTAACCAAGTTGTTCGATCATTTTGGATGTACAGTACAGTATTTCACATCCAAATCTTGGTTCAATACTAAGTTTTTGAGAATTTCAGTAACAGTGCTGATAAAGATGTATGTAATTTGAGACAATGTTTGACTCAGTTGTATGTGCTCTTTCTCAAGTTTTTATAGTTACATTTGTGTCTTTATGACGTTACCTGTCAGTATTGGGGGGAAAGAAAACACAGAGGACTTTGAAAGTTTTAGAAATCCATTTCAAGATGTATCACATCATTTTGTGAACAATTGTTGCATTAACGGTATTTTTGTGGGTATGATTGCTGGACTTCGAATTCTTATGGGAGCAAAAATATTGAAGTGTAGGATATGAAGTTCACAGAGTTGGCAATCAGAATCGAAAAGATTGTTGAGAATAGGGAAAGTTTTGATGGACAGATGGGGAGAGCAATTGAAGAGAGAAACTAATTAAGGAGTCTCTAGAAGGAAATTTTTGAATACAATAACTAGTATAGGTTTTAAAATTTTTTTAGGGTGGAGGGTCCAAAGGTAGATTAAGTAGGTGAAAGGGTAGAAAGAGCTATATCTTCGCCATAAAGGGTCATGACATTTTAAATGAATAATATGCAGCAGATGGGAGAAAATGGTGTAAATGATGTAATATACTTGACAAACCTTCTGAATTGAAACATCATTTCCCTGTAAATTGATCAGGGTTAGCAAGGGAACCAGAGGTTTGGAAGATATATTGGATTCAGTTTGAGTTTGATTTCTTACATCATAGTGAAGAAGTGTGAGTGAATAATAAAAAGCATGCAAGTAGGTGAATATATGGTTCTTTGTCTTTTATGGGTGGGTCATAATGTTGTATAAGGGAAAGAGCTAATTTTAAATAAATAAAATATTTAAACTTTTTTGCTATCTCCTTTAGGAATAGGCCTCAGAGCCATACTCCTCCAGGTAATGAGAGTGGGCACTCTCCTCACACTGCCCTCACAGCTTCACCTTCACCCGCTTTGCAAGGCATTAAAAGGGCCCACGAAGAGACTTTTGATCCAACCGTCAAAAGAGTACGCAATCCACGGTGCAATGCCTCTAGGTCTAGGAAGTCCGACGTCAGAGAAAAGAATATGAATAATAGTCTTCAGACGCAGCATACTTCCTCTTTACTTAATAGTAAGCCTAGTATAAACCATTTAACTAATGGTCGCCATCATCATCGCCGGGAGGAGGACCAGCCTAGAATAAACGGTGGTATCAGTCCCGCCACAAATTCTTTACCCCATCCATCGACGTCTCCTATCACTCACAGCTCTCCACGACATCGCCTCAATGGCACCAACCACTCAGGAACATACTCACCATTTAACTCTTTGTCCAATGGCCTTACCAATGGCTATAATCCTCCTCATGAAACTAATGGACATGCGCACGGTAGACGATCTACTCCTAGCTCATCCCCCGACCTTCATTCTGAGACCGAGGATCCTCCTTATCTAAGGTACATTTCTTCGGACTTAATGAGTTCATGTACATATTATGATTGTTTACACAAACCTGTGAAACTTTTCTTTTCCTCTTATCTTCCATAGTTCATTATCATCATATTTTAATCTCTGTTTCCAGAAATTATACAGTAATAGTATCACCTGAGCAGCGAAGTAAGTATAAAGCAGATTTCAATAGGGAGTACGATGAATATCAGGAGCTCCATACTTACATAGAAGAGCGGACAAGTTTCTTCAAGGAACTTGACGATAAGTTGAAAAATGAGACTGTCGGGACAGATAGCTACAATGTATGTATTAAATACTCGTATTTTTCTTTTCTTGTGCCTTTTACTCAAAGCATTCTGTATAGTGTACTTGTTCAGTGTTGTTCAGTCAAGTGCATATTTTTAATACTTTAATAATCTTATTCGTTTTGTTTTGTAATATATATAAGGTTCACTTGCATTTTGAATACTATTGTTTCCTTCAGACTAGAATTGTAGGAAACTTTGGCTATCATATATATTAGGTATCAAAGAATTATTTTACTGTAAGTGATCACTGGAAACCTTCCTTTTCAGTCTATACGTGCCCAAATCATCAAGGAATACAATGCCACAAAATCAGACAATGACTATCTGAGAAAGAAGCAACGATATGATTATCTTCATGATAAACTAACCCATATCAAGAGATTAGTGCGTGAGTATGATAGGGAACAACAGTCCTAGCATTAATCAATTTCCCTCTCAGCCAATTTTGCACCAAACCTGCAAGTCCTACAATGTTCCAAGAGGGTCATAAAGATCTGTAGTGGATCCCAAACTGTGCCTAAGCCCTCACTGTGTGAAGAGTGGTAAAAGTCAGAAGTAATATTAGAATCTAATAAAAATCCAAAGTAAAATTGTAATGCTGAAGAAGGGTTTGTAAATATTGGTGTTGAAAACTTCATTGACTTAATTAAATGGCTGTAAATGACCGACTGGGATATCTGTCATTAGGTGATATAATCTGCTCGCAGGTGAAGCTCCCAGTACTGTATATTATTATTATAATATTCCATTTCTTTTATAAAGAAAACGTGAATTGGGGTGTGGTTAAGCAGTTGGCTGTGGCTGGTTCACTCGTGGTCCAGTGTGTGTGCAACCTCTGGCTTTGTACCTTGGTGTGTTCCAAAGTGCTTTCTCTCCCCTGTACTTCCAGCTGTGTTCTTCCCCGTCTGTTCTTTGGCCTCAGCAATTCCTAAAATTCATGAGAAAAAAATTGGAAAAAAAAAAAAATGCAAATTTTGAATGATGTATAGTGCTGTTAATAATAATAATAATAAAAAAAAAAAGCCACAGAACCCTCCATATCACGCACAGACTGAATACTGCTAAGGAGGGAGGCATACGATACCCACCTGGTGAACCCTCCCTCCCCTTTCATGGCTCCAGTGTACTAAAGGTGAATCCGGAAGAATAGTCTTGACTGGAGCCACACCTGCCAATTGTTGTATAAAGTGAAGTGTGAGTTAAATGAATATATTGTATAGAAGAGAAAAGTATTAAGTATTCTATTTTAGTAGAGTACTCTCAGTCATGGAGAAGGGCATGATGCCCTTTATACCATAGACCTAGTTGAATGTATATTTTATATATCATTCCAGTAAGAATTGAGGCCCTAGTGTGTGGGTAGTGCTTCAAGTTTGATCAGTCTTTAGATAGATCAGAGAAAAAGAAGAAGGCTCATGATGGTCAACGACAATTATGCTTAATTAAGTTGACATTCTTACTTGTTATACCATTTACTACTTTACATTTGATTTAGAACTCATGGTGTTGTTACACTCGAGAAATACTTTTACTGCGTTTATCAGGAGTTGTTAGTTAATCACAAATTTGGGGCATGCCAAATCAGCCCTTCGCTCAATGGGTCAACAGGCAGTGTCCTAAGCTAGGTGAACCCCAACCTAATACTGCTCGAGCCCTGATTTTCATGGCCATGTACCATGATTATATTCAAGCTGTATATCAGTGTTGTACTATACAGAGACGCGACTGATGGACTGACTTGACTACTGAATTGTGGTGTAGTTGATGGTGCCAGAAATGTTGACCCTATGCCAGTACTGTACAACCTGCTGACATTTTTTTTTTATTTTGGATTCTAAATTGATATGTTAGTAAATTGTAATGCTGAAGTCATTTTGTGTTTGTATTTTTCATGGCATTCAGGTTAGATTAAGTAGACTATTTATGTTCGATATGAAGTCATATAAACTTCATTGCAGTGAAGTTTGACAATCTAGTGTTTGATCATCTATGGGAAGTGCTATTAAGACATATTGTAGTGAGATACGAACTGTGCGGATGGATGGGTAATTGAAACATTAATTGTTCTCATATGTGAATTTCATGTTTACCTCTCATATTTCTTTTTGTTTAAAGTCTGTGATTTTTTTTTATTTCTGTCAATGGTTGTGACCACAGGATAACCGAAAACGTATGGTTTGTAGACTGTCTTATTTTCTTTTGAATAATTCATTCATCAGTTGTGTTGCTACATTCATTTCTTGCATTTGAAGATAAGAATTGACACTAAGAAATCTGTGGGACTGAATTTGAGGTGGTCTTACTATTATTATTAATAATTTTATTATATGCCATCTTAGATCTTTGTTTCCAATAAAAAAAATTAAGGCAATAAGGTCTGAACATACTCTACCCTTCCTCACTTCTCTTTATGGTTGTGTTACAGCAGAGAAATCAATTTAGGGAGAGAGATAATGTTGGCCTCGGCTCTCCCCCCTCCTCTATATTTATAGCGTTATTTGGCTCATATTCTACTACAGACTTCAAATAATTAGTAATTCTGATTCTCTCCAATACATGAAATTGCTGAAAACGGGAACTCATTGGCTCCTGCAATAAAGCTGAAATTTCTGTGGCATTACTATTGTTTATGATATTATATTATGAGACATTACTTGCAGGCTTCAGATTTTTCTCTCTCCTTTACCTCTGTATGTGTGCAATACTGCTAGTTGTGAACTTGGTATTTTTTGTCTCAGTATAACAAGGTACTCTCCAATTAAAGTTAAATAAGATATAAATTTAAAAAAATTGGCACTACACTTTCTAGATAAAGTTTATTAGTATTTCCGTTGTATCAATTTATATCGCATTTCATTGCAACCTTAGGAAATCAGTTGTCTTTGTATTTGCTACATTTTCTTTAAAGTTTTATTTTGTGCTTAACTTTCTATAATTTGGCTTAATATCCACTCAGTTTGTGCAGATATCCTTTGACTGAATGTTCGTAGGTTGTACGAGAGTTCCTTTACTGAAATAGGTGATGGCACTATAAAAGTACATGTGAATGTAAGACCTGTTGCTCTTTTCCTCTTTATTTTTTTCAAGAGACAGTAGTCGCAAATCTGTAGTATAAACCAAATGCATTTCAATAGTGTTTATTGTTTTTGTTTTTTCATGATCTGTTTTGTGATAGAACCAAGTTTATCCCTTCTGGTAAATTCACTTACTTATCTATCAGTATTATACAAATACCC
This sequence comes from Halocaridina rubra, assembly GCA_037179515.1. Taxonomy (NCBI): domain Eukaryota; kingdom Metazoa; phylum Arthropoda; class Malacostraca; order Decapoda; family Atyidae; genus Halocaridina; species Halocaridina rubra. Next base: position 26,539 of record JAXCGZ010015856.1, on the reverse strand, counting down.
AAACATAGGTGAAGTATATATATTCATCTGTATGTTGTACGAGGTTAATATGGGGACTCCAGTCGGATAACATTTATTTTAACACATAATAGTTGAATCGGGCTTCATATAAGTTTTTTATGTATATGTATTTGTAGAAAAAATGTATATGTAATATATTAATCATTTGCTCATTGAAAAGCATAAAATAGTGTTTATGTGCTGTAGTTAATAGACCTTTTGACCCTGTGACATTGACTAAGGGACTTGACCTTTTTGTTACTTAGTCTGCAAATTATCTGAGTTTACAGTACTATAGCTAATTCCTCTTTTTTCGAGATCTACTCCTTTTCAAGGATGTGTCTACCGTTATGAAAAGTTTACTTGCGTTAATGATTCCTCGTATATTCTTCTTCTTCATCTGCTTTCAGTAGGTGCCATATTCACTTAAAATTATTTTCTTAACGAGGCTCATAAGTGTTGCCTACTTTCAGATCTTATTTTACAACTTTGTTGCTTTATTTTATTCCTTTTGTAACGCCTCCGAACTGGGGATTAAAGATTGTAATCACAAAATCATTATCCATCAGGGAACTAGAATCATATATAATGAGAAAATTAATCTCATTTATCTCTGACAATTTTCTTTCCACAGTAATTGAAATTAATGAACGTAAATGCTAATGACTAGACCTGTGCACAAACTCTTGCCATGGTTTGCCTGGCTGCTGTCAAAATGTTGTTCTGATCGTATTCAAGTCACAAAAACTATTTCTCATAGTTTGGTTATGTATTGTCATGCTTAGTTAAGATTTTAATTGTACCTCTGGATATTAAGTTTTTACTTTTAATTATGCTTTTTAATATATATATATATATATATATATATATATATATATATATATATATATATATATATATATATATATATAATTTTTTTTTAAACCTGACGCCATATTCCTGAATCCAGCGAGGTGGCCACAACTTAACAAAAATTGTGAGACAACAGGGGTTCATCATATCCTTCCCTACTCATCTCCAGCATCAGCTGTTCAGTAGCATGGAAAGAAAATTTCAGGGTCAATGGGATTGCCAGCTCATTGCTCCCTTTAGTTGGCTAATATGACATGCAAGGACTGAGCTCGATACTCTCTCTCCACCAACGCACACACGTGTGTGTGTTTTTTTTAAGAAGGTGTTGAAAGCACCTCCCCCAATTAGTAAGTGTACTTGCTACAAAACAGCGAGGAAATGAAGGAAGGATTAAAAGGGATTATGTTATTCCAATGCCTTTCCTCTTTTTAATGGGATTGTGTCCATCCTTTTGCCTTCTATGGTAAAAACCATTATACAGTCTCCCAAAGAAGTTATCCCCAGCTTTAATAGTAGCAGAGTGTCACTGGGACTTGTCTCACCCAAACCGTGTCTCTTCTGTAACTGTAAACTAATGCATTACGAGAATGATATACTAGAACCCACTTTCTCCTTTCAATATCAGTGCCTCCTCAGAGACGCCCAGTATGATTTCATACCCCTTTAGAATCTTGCTAGGTGGTCACTTAGATATTCGAGATTAGAAACATATTCATTCTTGGATTAAATTGTTTTGTTATTGTATGTAAGGTAGAAAAAATTTTGATATTCCTGCTATACCTTGACAGCAGTCTGTTATATAGGTTGACGATGACCCAATTTTCCACGTATGTGTACTTAGTCATTTTCTATGAGTGCCACGGGGATCATGAGCTATCCTTTGTTCATGATCTTGAATGTGTAGTGTGACTTGGGTAGACGAAGTTTATTTTAATGTGTTATAATATTATTTTGCCTGATGCATCAAAGTGTAAACTTGGCTTTTCTTAGGCCTAAACACAAATGTAATATTGCTAAGTCATCCTTTGGAATATAATTTGAAATGGGTCGAGTTCCCACCTTGTGTCATTGGCAAGAATACTTAGGTGAATAGTTTACATAATGTGTATTTTCTTTCAGAAAACTAAAGTCATGATAAGCCAGTAAATAAAATGTCTTTGGATATTATTGTATACCGTTTTGAAATTATTATTTGTATACAATATGTTGAAGGAACTAAGTACTCTTAAATGCCTGTGTATGAAGTTTGGAACGGCTCATTATTTGCCAGAGGAAGGCAATTTATGTGGAATTACCATGGGAAGTTTTGTAAAATCGTGCCTTTGTCAGGGAGGTACATTTCTTTGTTCAGAAGTGAAATTTGTTGAGTGTGTCCATATTTGTGAATTTTGTGGTGTAGAGAACGTGAAAGAGAAAGAATTCCTCTTACACCACACACAGCCGTTATTGTTGACGACTTCTGCCCGGCAAGGCCTCTCCATGCTTCCACTATTCCTGTACAGTTTTTCTTGAGCTTATTATTGTTATTTTATGCATTAATTTATATCTGAATATTATAGGGTTTTTAATATTGAGACATGGGATATTGGTGTGGAGGAAAATAAAATGAAATAAAAATAACATTATATAAAATACAAAAAATATGTTTAAAATATATTCTGCACATTGCAGCTAGCTATCCCCTGCTATGATGCCAACTAGAGTATAGTGTTGTCATGCATAATAATTGTTATGCCAAGGTTGAACTACCATCACACAGTTGCGTTTAATGTAGCAGTTGTTCTGTGTGAGTGTTGTTTTAAAGCACTCGGTTAGTCAGTCTTTATCAAAATGGTTTTTTGTACAGCTCCAGGATTGCTATGAGTTGAAAGCTTTTCTGCCATGACTATTTCTAGGTAGTTTACAAGGAATGTGTTTTGATGCTGTATTGAGCAGATACAATATGACAACGATGATATGCTGGCAGTGAAATAGTGTATTGCATCCACTCCTAAATTTCTGGTTTTCTAAAGTTTATATGTAGCAAGATACCATCGTTTTCAAATTCCTCGACTGTAATCATATGTGGCATCATTACTTGAGTGCCAGAGACCTTTTGAAAGTAATTGCATATCAATAGTTTTATTTTCATTCCTTCCTTTTGTTTTGAAAATGTTAGCATTTTCCATATTCAAAATTTGGAATAGTTTTGTCATATGTAAAGATAATTTGCTATGCTTTTTGTATGAGAATTCAGTGGCCAATTGGGGAGGAATTTTGAAGATAAACGATTGTCCAAAGCAGGAAATTCTGATGGTCCAGTGTCCACATTTAATTCCAGTAGCTGGAATTGTCCAAATATTTATTCATGACATAATTTGTCCAATTCAGTAATACCGACCATTTGTTGTCGTCCAGAGAATGAATTTCCTTCTTAAGTCCAAAGGAAGATGATGCTAGCGTAGGGTTGGTGTGTTAAATTATCTCCTGCTCCCTCGCTTGTGTGGTGGGAGTGACATGAGGCTGATGGGAGGGAGGATAGTATTGCCTCGCAATGCTGCCAACCCCCATATAGACACCCCAAAACACAGCATGGAAGTGGATTAAGTGGTAAATAATTTCATGTCTTCAAGTGGTACCCATATTGGATTTGGACAGGAAGTAGTCTCAACATAAGGTTAGGGCAAATGTCTGCATTAGCTCTGAATAATAAGGCATCAGAATATTCAGTTCATAGAAAAGTGTATTAATCTTACACAGTTGAATTTCGTTCTATTGTGAAGGAAGTTCCTCTGAAAGTACCAAAGAAAGGATGATATTGTATTTATCCTCATACACATGGACTGATTGTCTATGCAAATGTAACATTGATGCAGTTACCACAAGCAGTGCCTCATCCTGTGTTTAGTATTGCTGGTACTACTGCGAAGCTTTGGTGCCTCTTTTGTTCATGTTTGGGAGGAGATGAATAGATTGTTCAGGATGATCATACGTAATAAAATCGTGGAAGTGATAATTCCTTAATGAGACGACTAGTGCTTGGCATTTATCAATAAGTTTTGTCCATATGTATACCCTGTGATATTTCTTTACAGTGGGTTCCTGTGATTTTTTTTTTCTTTTTCATATAAACGTGTAATCCTGTGATTTTTTCCTAAGCAGGAACCCTTCCCCAGAGCTGCGACCTCTGCTAGGAGTGGTGTAACTGAACAATAAAATATAAAAAATGGAAATAAAAATTTACATTATTGCATGCAGCAAAAATTTGTTTTACTCTACCCACTTTTGTCTCGACTACAAAGCTTATTATATATTGCATGAATTGTGCAATCAAGTTTTATATGTTCTCTATAAATACAATTCTGTTGAAATATGTTTGTATCGAGAGAGGAAATTTCTTCTATTTATCAGACTTATACGTATGGATTAAGCAGTGAGAAAATGCGGATGGTATGTGAGGGAAGCTGAAGTCAAATGAAGTTGCACATTGTACTGACAGTAAAAGCAAGACTTGAAAGATGGTTAATATATTGCATTCTTCCACTACAGCTTTTCCCGCTTATGCAGGGTCGCTATTTCTGGAAAGCCGTTTCTAACGATTTCCATTTTCGACATCATCCACTGTAATACATTTTTGTTCCATATCAGCTATTACACACTCCATCCACCTTCTCTTTGGTCTCCCCCTCCTCCTCCCACCTGGCACCTCCATCTCCAACACTCCTCCCAACATACTCCTGACCCCTCCTCATGACATGTTTGAACCAGTGAAGCCTCTTTTCTTGGATTCTCTTAGACACTTCTATAACTTTAGTTGTTCCTCTTACTAAATCATTCCTAATCCTATCATTTCTTTTGATTCCAACCATCCATCTTAGCATCCACATTTTTGCCACATCCATTTTCTTTTCATAGTATATCTTCATGGGCCAGGTCTCTGCTCCATATGTCATTGCAGGTCTCGCTACAGTTTTATGCACTTTTCCCTTCAGTTTCACATTTATTCTCCGTTCACACAACACTCCAGATACCCTTTTCCAGTTGCCCCATCCTGCTTGGATTCTGCTGTTTACCTCCACTTGGAGTCCTGCATTTTCCTCTACATATGAATCCAGGTACTTGAATTTTTCTACCCTCTTTACTATTTCCTTCTGTAGATGTATGTCACCCAACTGATTGGTGGGATGACAACAAATACTCTGTTTTTGTTCTACTGATTTTCAGTCCTCTCATCACACAACACTACATCATCAGCAAACAACATATTTCACGGTGCCCATTCCCTTACTCGTTCAGTAGTTACATCCATTATTATATTAAACAAATATGGGCTCAGTGTCGATCCCTAATGTAGCCCAACCCTTACTACAAACTCCTTTGTCAATCCAACACTTGTCCTTACTTGTGTGCATGCTCCTTCATACATATCTTTAATTACTCTAACATATATTGCATTCAGTTGGTTAATTCTGCAGAGTAATGATAGAAGTAAAGTATGCATTTCATTGGGTAACTTGGAAAGTTTTATCAAGTTTGCACATTGCCAGCCAAACACGTACGGTATTTTCAAAAAAATTTCTCCATCACTAGTTGCAGCAAGTCTCCTATTAATGGTCTTCTTTTCAACCGTATAGATATACCGGATCTTAAGAAGGGTTGGTTTACTAAGAGAGATTAACATAAAAGTGAGGATGCCCAATTTATACTAATTACCATTTGGTAACGTAATCAAGATGGGCTAGTGGACTACCGTATTATATATACTATATTGATAGCCTTTTTCTACCTTGGGCAGCGTGAGTAGATATGATAGCATTCATTCCTAGAAATTTTTTTTATTTCCCAGTACTCTAGCAGCCCTTCTGGTAAAATTACATAAGATGGTTACAAGATACTGAAATGTCAAAATTGTAAAATAGTGTACTTAGATTGCATACAATAAATACAAAATCAAGAAAATGCACAATCCCATAAAATTGAGAAATAATTATTTTCTTTAAAAAAAAGTTAGCATATTCTAATTATCAACTAATATTACACAAAAACATACTCTTATACATATCTTTTTTTTTTTTATGGTTGTGACACCAGGACGGGAAAAAATAATAAATCTGCCCTCATCGGGCCTGGGCACAAAAAAAAACATAGTGTTGTGACTTGTCAGATGTAAAGGGATGACAAGATATGTGTAACAAATATCCAAGAATATTCTGTGTTGAGCTGGAGAACATCCTGTAGTATCCAGTGGAGAAGCGAGAAGCCCTGTATGTCATCAATGCCAAAAACACATAATCTTGGGATAATGGTCTCTTGGCAGTAGTCTGCACTGCCTTCTCGGCACATCCATTCTCTTGGGAGAAATGAGGGTTTGAAGTACAATGTTGAATTCCATAATCTAATGCAAACTGCCGGAAAACTGTGGACCCAAACTGCGGCCCATTGTCCAACACCATCACCTCCGGGATACCAAGCTTGGCAAATATGTTTCCCAGCTTCCCTATAACAAATGATGATGTAGATTCATTTAAATATACAATCTCAATCCATCTACTGTAATAATCTACTATTATTACATCTTTTCCTTTGCAAGAACAAAGATCGGCTCCTATTTTCAACCGGGGCCTCTCGAGCAACACCGTTCGCCTGAGAGTTCTGCCCTTTGTTGCCGACTATTCCATAGATAAAATGAGCAATTATCAATCCATCATTTCAAATCGACCCAGATTAGGCCACCATACTGCATCCTGAGCTCATTTCCTACATTTATTCAGACATAATTGTCCCTCTGAGTGAATCCTCTGAATATTTCCTTATGCAGAGATTCTGGAATGACGATCCTATCATTATATATCAACAAGCCTCCCTCCAGCACACTTGCATAACTTCTGGCTGCCCAGTACTTACACAAACCAGCATCATTACAGGCCGGCAGACTCTGGCCAACTCTCTAATACAAAGCTAATTACTAAATGTAAGTCCTTGTCCTTGGCTTGGTCTTCCTTAATCCTCTGTAACTGGTTACTGGTCACTGGCAAATTTCCTACTATGCCACCTACAAAACCTTCCACTTCTGCTTTCAATGAAACTTCCATGTGATCACTATTCTCACCCAGAGCCCGTGACATGGCATCCGCCATTGCCACAAATTTTCCTGCCGTATACTCGGCCACCAATGAAAATCTTGCCAATTTCATTAGCATCCATTGGCAGCTGACTGGCGCCAAATGCAACTCCTTGGAATTTAATAGTGGTATCAATGGTTTATGGTCAGTCTCCAAAGTAAAAGAGACTCTTATCAGAAACTGCTGAAACCTTTCACACGCCCACGTGGCTTCGAGGCACTCTTTCTCAATTTGTGCCCACTTTTCTTCTGTATCAGACAGCAATCTTGAACAAAATGCAACAGGCCTCCATGCATTACTCTCTCTCTGCATTAACAATCCTCCTAATCCCTATGAACTAACATCTGCAGAAACCTTGGTAAGTTTACTGGAATCAACACAGAACCGGAGCCAAAGTCAAAATTTTCTTCAGGGACTGAAATACCTTCTCTTGGTCTTGTTCCTAAACCCAAGCATTGTTTGTAGACAATAAGAGGGTAACCGGTTGAATGATGTCTTGTAATCTTGGCAAGACCCTAGCCAAAAACCGACCATACCCAATAGTCTTCTTAGCTCGTGTACATCTGAAGGTCTTTCCATGCTTAAAATTACCTTTACCTTCTCTGGATTTATTCTGACTCCTTCTGCACTAATGATGTGCCCCAGAAATTCTATTTGATTTTGCTTAAACACGCTTTTCTTCATTCACTTTCAATCCTGACCTCTTAATTACATCTATAACATTTCTTAGCTTTTTATCATGCTCCTCTTCTGAACCTCCAAATACCACTATGTCATCCAAAAAGTATTCCAATCCCAGTAACCCGTCTAACAATTCTGTCATTATCCACTGGAATATCTTTGAGGCGACTCAAATTCCCATCAGTAACCTTTTTAATCTGTACCTACCCATGGGAGTCATAACTGTAGTGAAATCTCTAGATGCATCATCTAATGGTATCTGGTAAAATACTGATTTTGCATCTAATTTAGAAAAATAAGCAGCCCCTCTGAATTTACTAGCAACATCAGATGTTGGAATTTCAAAAATCTCTCTCTTTAAATACTTATTAAGCTGTCTGTAGTCCACACACAATCTAACCTCCAAAGGCACTGCATTAGGTTTCACCACTGATACCATGGTACTGACCCATTCTGTAGGGCGGGTTGCCTTCTTAATGATGTCAGACTTCTCAAGATTGCTTAGATTCTCTTTAACAGCAGATACCAACGGTATAGCCACTAACCTAGCACACCTTACTCTGAATGGGACAGTCTCCTGTCTTAAATATAACTCACTGGCTTGGTCTTCCACCTCCCAAAGCAAAAAAGTTATTTTTCCACCTCGATACTGCTCATAAAAACTATGATTTGCAACTCCAATGATGCAGTCCTACTAAGCAAATTGTCTGATTTACTCTTTGGGCTCAACACGTACATTCTGTCATCAACTTCTTACCCTTATGCTCTACTAGGGTACAAAACACCCTTATAACGTCCACTTGACCTGCAGGAGAGAACAATTTCCTGTCTGCTTTATTCAAAACTTCCAGTCCCAAAATGGCTCTTACTCTCTGATCGATGCTATAATTTATAATGGTTACATCAGCATCCGTATTCACCTTAAAGTAAACTGCCTTCCCCCCGAAACTTAGTGAGACTCTTAGTGGGTCTGAGCCTGACACCACATCCCCAGCCAATACTTCCAAAAATTCTTGAGTACACTCTAGCTCTTCTCCTTCAGAAGTGGAATCTAATTGATGACTCTTATCCACTGCAACCACCTTACTATCAGTCCCTTTACACATTACTGCAAAATGATTTTGTCTATGGCATTTATTACATATCTTCCCATATGCTGGGCATTTACGAGGTAAATGGGAATGCCCACAAAATTTACACTTATTTTCTATGGTCCTAGTTGCTTCCTTCTTACCTCTTAAGAATTTCACCTCATCAACGCTCTTACTTTGCTCTTTCTCTTGTTCCCTGCCCTCATGGACATCATTATACATCTGAGTATACTCGAAAACGTCATCTAAATTCAATACCCCATCTTTTGAAGAATACAATAGTTTCTATCTTCTCAGTTAGATCCTCATTCAGGATTCCAGCAACAAACAAACTATTCAATTCCTCAAACAGTCAGAAGGTTTCATATTGGGTAATAAACATATCCCAATTTGGGTCAACAAAATTTAATTGATGAGGAGGCTTATACTGTGCCATAAGAAAAAAAAATATATAGTCCTAGCCTAACTTATACAATACACAGTTATCAATAGCCTAAGCCTAATCACAAGCCCTAGTCTTTTCACTAGGCCCCAAGCGTAAGTAGCTCTTAAACAGCACTTACTCCTGGGAATCGGCGACTCCTACACACCCAGCAGTATTATTTATTCAGTGCTACTGAGGATGAATAACACGCACATAGCATACCTGCACCAGTGTATATTTGTGTATAAATGTTATAAAGTGAAGGCACAAGCTATACTCACTTGGATGCAATACATCCAGTAGTTCAATGATTTGGCACGTTCGTAGTCACCGCCACCACTTGAAACCAACCTACAACAACAACTACGACACCAGCCCCCAGCGGGAATCTCCCATGCCATTGTAGTTAACCGAAAAGTGTTGTACCTAACATACAGTATACTATTATCATATCTACACAGTTTGCTAACTTTGTAATTGTGTGTATTTTGAACAAAATCGTATATACAGCTATGTGATATGTTTTTTAATTCAATATAATTCTTCAATATAACCAAATACTGTATATAAATAAATAAATAAATTAAGCCATGAACTTGATAAATATGAATACAGCTGTGTTTGCTAGCTCTGTATTTGTGTATTTTGAATAAAATCGTATTTACAGATATGAGGTTTTTTTAATTCAGTATAATCCTTCAATACTATATAACCAAATGCTGTATATAAACAAATAAATAAATAGACATTAACTTGATAAAGACGAATACAGCTGTGTTTGCTAGCTTTTATTCTTGTGTATTTAGAATAAAATCGTACAGCATTTAAAGCTATGTGTTTTTTTTTTTTTCAAATTCAGTATAATCCTTTAGTATAATCAAATATATAAACAAGTAAATAAATAAAGCCAGTAACTTGATAAATATATATACAGCAGTGCTGTTAGCCGTGTATTCCTACACCGCGCTCACGAACTATTTTGGCTCACGGTTTGAATTTACCACACCAGCCAGGTAGTGCATTTAAAATAAAATCGTATTTACAGCTATGTGTTTTTTTAAATTCAATATAATCCTTTAGTATAATCAAATATATAAACAAGTAAATAAATAAAGCCAGTAACTTGATAAATATATATACAGCAGTGCTGTTAGCCGTGTATTCCTACACTGCGCTCACGAACTATTTTGGCTCACGGTTTGAATTTACCACACCAGCCAGGTAGTGCATTTAAAATAAAATCGTATTTACAGCTATGTGTTTTTTTAAATTCAATATAATCCTTTAGTATAACCAAATATATAAACAAGTAAATAAATAAAGCCATTAACTTGATAAATATGAATACAGCGGTGCTACTAGCTGTGTATTCCTCCACCGTGCTCACAAACTATTTTGGCGCAAGGTTTGAATTTACCACACCAGCCAGATAGGTCAATAAACTAAGTTTTTAATAATCTATTCATTATTTTTTGGTGTTTGTCGTAACGTTAAAACAACGTAAGTTGGAACAACACCACTTTCACTGAGCTGAATAATACACTTTTATATACAATAGCTCAAATAAGTCTTCAGGCCCAGATATACTGAAAATTCTACGATGATAAGAGCTAAATATTAACGTTGGCATATCAAATCAATGATAGGAAACTATGTCTATATTATATAAATACTGAGTATGCATCTATCAAAATACGACTTTTATTACGATAATATAAACTAGAATTATTAACTATATATATATAGTAACTTCTAGTTTGCATCTACTTAATAAGTTTTTAATTAATCAAAGAAGAGCAAAACTTTCAGATAAAAATAAAAAGAAATTAAAGTTCATTTACCATAAAACTTCATACTTGTGTCAAGTATAGCAAATTGGTTAAATCAAACTGAAATGGTGTCTTTCAAGCTGATCTCCATTAACTATAAAACTAAATGAGGAAATAGCCAATGCTTTGATTCCAGCTATAAAATCAAGGGAGTGTACCATATATTACTAGGTTTCCAAATTGAGGCAAATTATATCTGGATTTGAATAGCCTCAATGATATTTCAATATTTCACAATATAAAAAAAGATAGAACTTTATACTTTGATATCACGCTGGGATTTAGTATATAGAAAAGAATACAAAACATACTATTTTGAACTTCATTACTCAAATCACTATGAATATCAATATAAGTAAAACAGTTGGTAAAAGTTTTTAATTTTCACTGATGATATATTATAATCAAATACTTAACAGACAGTTTGAAGTAAATACTTAAATTTGCAAGATTGTATGTGCTATCGTAAACAAAAGAAATAAAATTTCAAAACATGAAAACTAGTCAAGAACAAAAATAACAGCAAAAGCAAAGCACAGGCCATCAAGTTGATCTTTTCATACATACTGCCAAAGTAACCGGTTTCGTGGCTACAATTGCCATATGTAAATATTCCCCTTTTTCAAAGAGATGTACTTTGGACACATAAAAAAAGTTCAGGGAGGGAAGGATAACCATCCTTACCACACTGCACTGTTGGCATATCTAAGACAAAGTATAGAAGATATCAAAGAAGTATGGTAGAGAATACAGGGTATCGAAACCAAAGAGTTAATAGATATCAGAGAAGTATGGTAGAGAATATGGGGTATCGAAACCAAAGAGTTAATATGAAATGAACAGTATGGCTGACAAAATAGGGAGGCAAAGCTATAGGTTTTAGGGCTTGGAAAAGGTAATAGTTTCGCATACATAAAAGGGAGCATATGAGCACACAATACCATGGAAATGAAGATTAGAGGGATAAAGGATAATACTGCTGGGAACAAGAGGTAGAACAAAGAAGGAAAGATCAATATTAAAGCAAACTCAGTACTGGACGAGATGAAAGAACACCTTCCTGAACGGTGTTATTCTATAAACATAGCTAAACAGAAAAATAAAGTGACATGAGAAAGAGTTCCTAAGAACACTATGGAATCATATAGTTTCTGAAGTGAGATATGTGCATATAGAGATACTAAGGAACAAAAAAGCTTAATGCAAGTAGTGAAATAGATTAGTTTAGACTTCTAAAAATGAATATAATGAGACTGATGCTGTACATACAAGGCTTTGCTAAGAGGCGTTCCTTCCAGAGATAAGCAAAAAAGGAGATGGATAGCTAAGATGAGTAATGTTCTGTACACGAGAGATATTTGGGGGGGGGGGCAAAAGGTATGACTGAAACAGAATCAAGAAGTGGAGATGCCATACACTCTTACAATATGACAGCGAGCAATATCATGCTCAGACGAAAGAAGGGTCCAGGGAAACTAAAAACACCAAAGGCATGGTGTGAAATGAATTTAGGAATGGGCATTATCTTGTCCTCTCTCTCCAACATGCAGCTTCATAACAGACAATGAGTATGATCACGAACCTTTAAAGAGCTTAGATTTTCTTTCTTTATTTCTTTTTCTATATGTGAATTTGCTCTAAAAAGGCTTAAGAGAGAGTCAAGTATAGAAGAAAACTACAAAAAAATAGTATTCCAGCATTAAGTCCTTAAGTCTGAAGTAAAGACAATTAAGTATGCTTTTCCATAAATAAACACCTCTTTGCTTACATTTCATTTCAGAAAATTTACCGCACATTTCAAGTTAAATCTGTATCCAACCTCAGTTTTATAGGGGTCTAGTATATAAAATATGAGAAAAAACTTCTTTCGGAAATATATAATGGATAACTGATGGCTCATATAAAGTCTTCCAAGTTTTTGAGAATTAGTTCAATTAAGGTAACATTTCATATATGTTAAAGTAAAAATCTATGACTTCACTCGTCTTCTTTTGGGAGTGATACTTATGTTTTTCCCATGATTTTTGACGTGCTTTGAACAATTTTGATCTTCAGCTTCTTCGTCTACATCATTTCCCACTTTTATGTGGGGTCGATGTTTCTGATCTTCAACACCGGCGGAAAATATTCCAAACCTGATCTACCTTTACCTAACCTAACCTCTTCTAACCAATCCTAAAAATGAGTACAGTAATTTACTACAAATCTGAAAGGTCAGATTCATTCAGAAAACATCATCAGTCTTAAAATAGAGACGTCTTAAAAGAGAATTAAACAGTCCGGAAAGAAACGGATGAATTAGTAAAAAATAGAAAACCTAAGTAAATTTTCCAACTTCCATGCTGTTTTGTCTAACTATGCTGTACAGACCCCAAGATATATACATCCATAATGGACCCTAATAGCTTATATTCTATGGGTGCTACGTGTGTGTCATTCCTATCTCTTAAAATATATTTCATGCTTTATTTTCAATGTTTAGTTCATACTTTGGAATAGGATAGGTTTCATTTTTTATTTTACTTAATTTTTACACTTATTTTTCTATTAGGTCAATAAGGTTAGAATAGATTAGGTTAGGTTTAGTTCTTTATTTACGCAAATTTTGTTTATATTTTGTAATGACTGCGCTGTCAGTTTTTTTTTCTTTTTACAGTAACCAGCTTAGGTAGGCAGGACACTCCAGCAAAAGTTGGTGATAAGAATCACCCCCCAGAAGCGCAATTCTATTATTACACGTGCATGTATGGAAATTAGGTAATAACAATTAGGTAATATAATAAATACATACAAGATGATTGCTGCAAGTAATGTCCTGTTAATGTTTACTTTCACAATACAAACGAGTGAAAAAAAAAAAAAAAAAAAACCTCGTTTCTTAACTGGGGGTGCATGAACTCGCGTAACTAACCTAATGTGAATTTACTTAACCTATTATTATTAAAAAAAAAAAAAAAAAAAAAAGTAAGGTAGTCTCCGTGGCAAAATGGTAGCGTCTGCGACTCTGAGGCGGCAGGTCGAGGGTTCGCGCCCCGTCACGGACTGAGGTTAGTAAGGGCATACACTCAGGGTAACGATTACATCTGCCAAAACAAGTCCTTCGTAAGAAGGCAACCGTCCTAGCCCTTAGTAGAAAAGGGAGTTCGTGACGTAAAACCGAATCAATCAATCATTAAAAAAGATTAAGAATCGTTTTAGGCACCCCTCCATGACTTGTATTTATGCCTCATCTAATAGTAATTGTATGACATACATATCTAAATACTCACGTCACCTATTCCTGGGAAACTGTTATTTTGGTAAGAATCACTTAATTAAGTTAATGATTCATCATTAAAAATTAGCAAAAGCAGAGGGGGCCATTGTTTACCCGAGAGACAACACTGACAGTACCAATCCTGTAAGATGGACGGATTCGGTTTTACGTCACGAACTTCCTTTCCTACTAAGGGCTAGGATGGTTGCCTTCTTGCGAAGGACTTGTAATCGTTACCCTGAGTGTATGCCCTTACTAGCCTCAGTCCGTGACGGGCCGCAAAACACCCAAATTTTCCTTATAAAGAAATGTAACAAAATTAACCAAACCTAAACTGACCTAGGTTTGGCAGGTTACTTAGATACACATCAAAGTAGGTTAAATTTTGGTGTTTATACAGTAGCATGGTTAACTTGAGAATTTGCGGTGTTGGTCTTGTCTTTTGGGTAACCAATGCCCTCCCTCTGATTTTGTTTATTTTTAATATTTTTTGTTTGTGTTTTAATAAATTTAATGTGCATGGCAGCGTCAGTCAAGCACATAAATAAAGAAACATTCAAACGAGTTTTGAAACAAAAGAATAAAGTCTTTGCAAGATGTACTACACGTGCATGTATATTTAAGCTGATGTCATTACGTACATCATACGTAATGACTTAGAACTCCGATTATGCAATATATCAGTTGATAGAGAAAACTTAAAATTTCCAATTGCGCACTATGGCTTCAATCAGGGACAAAAAAAAAAAAAAAAAAAAAAAACCCTGAAGTGAAAGAAAAACTTCTGCCAATCGTGCCACACAACCACGTACACGATGTTGAAGACGTACAATAATTCTACCATGAACAATATATACCATCTTACTGCTTGCAATTTAAAAAAATATGGAAACTATATTATCTTAAAATACATTAATATGAATAAGTATCCTTGACAAAGAAAAGTAATATAGTACACTGGTATAGTTATAGGTATACTTTATGGTGGTGTCATTGTAGGACAGATTAGGCACTACAGCAGTGTTGCAAGTTTTTAGATTGGGTGACAGGCAAAGAGGGCAGGAGGTGATATGGGTCTCGTCTTCCAATCCTGCAACCTGCCACAAAGGTCTGTAGATAAATTTTTAATACGAAGTCAAACTTATTTGCGTGACTTTTACCAATTTAAAAGTTTTCCAGGAGTGGGTGACGTGAGTTTTAGACTTATATGTTAAACATTACTCTTTGATGATGCCCAAATACTATTTATGGAGGAGTGCAAATTAGCTGAAAATTTTGAGTTTTGTTTTTTTTTACTGATTGGGAGTGTGAAAGTAAAATTTTACCTTAATTATAATAATGTAAGCGAAATTACATGTTTTTATAAACCCAACCATTTAAACAAGATTGTTTTCTGACCACCACACCTACGAAATTAAGTAACTAAGTCCATAGTATGTAGTGAGAGACCGGATATAATATGCATTAGTGAAAGTTGGATTAAATTAGAAAGCAAACACCTTAAAGCTGAGTACATAATTACAGGATATAAACTTTATAATGCTGATCGTAGTGCAGATAAAAGAGGGGGAGGGGTAATTATGCATATTAAAGATAGCCTCAGAAGCTGCATTAAGTCTGGAATTAAGACAAATCTAAATTCAGAAACCTTATGGGTTGAAATTAAAAATAATATAGAAAGTCTAGTTGTAGGAGTAGTCTATAGACCACCTGATCTAGATAATATAGAGTCGCAAGTTATATACGATGAAATTTCTAAAGTGAGCAGGTCAAATAGAGTTTGCATTGTAGGCGATTTTAATTTTAGACATATTAACTGGGAAACCATAACAGGTGATAGTAGCTCTAAGGAGTTTTTGGAAGTAGTAGAAGACAATTTCCTTTCTCAGCATGTACATGAAGCAACACGGGGGGTGAATACACTAGATTTAGTTCTTAGTAATAGAGAGAATATGGTTACAAATTTAGAAGTTGGTGAAAAATTGGGCAACAGTGACCATGATTCCATTAGATTTAACATAATTTTCAAGGAAACTATAAAGGAAAATAAGAATATTGTTCCAAACTTTAGAGCAGGAGATTTTGAGGGCTTAAAAACTAAATTATCTAATGAGGTATGGGAAGGGATTTCTGGGGTACAGATGTGGGTAGTTAATCCAGCAGGTCAGGTCGCAGGTAGCGGATTACCCCGAAATTTGGGTACCACATGCCAAGGATTATCACAAGATAAGATCAATACATTAAATTCTCTCACAGGAAAGAACAGCAGCCCGTCAGTTAATATAAATTTGGATGAGGAATATAACAATTTTGTCATGACTCTTAAGAATAGTCAGAGAGACTATATTCCCATGAAACATTGCAGATCAAGAAAAAATGACCCTAAATGGATGAACAATAGAATAAAGAATCTTATAGGTATTAAAAGAGGAATATACAGGAAACTAAAAAGAGGTGAAGAGCAGGTGAGGCAGCAATATATACAGTTAAACAGGGAAGTTAAAAAGATAGTTAGAGAGTCGAAAAGAAAATACGAAGTTCGAATAGCAGGAGAAGCTAAAGAAAATCCTAAAGGGTTTTATCAACATTATCAAACAAAATTTAAGGAAAAAGTCGGACCAATTGAAGTAGCCAATGGCCATATCACAGATGACGATAAAGTGATATGTACATGTTTAAATGATTATTTCTTATCTGTATTTACAAATGAAAACTTGGAAAATATTCCGGAAGTAGAATCCATTTACAGAGACAGTCCCGATAATATACTTAGTTCAATAAATATTACGAGAGAGGAGGTAATAAAAGAAATAGATAAATTAAAGGCTCATAAATCTCCGGGACCTGATGGAATATATGCTAGAATATTAAAGGAATGCAAGGAAGAGCTTAGTTGTCCTCTAACTGCATTATTTAATAATTCAATAAAATTAGGATCGGTACCCATGGAGTGGAAATTGGCAGATGTGGTACCAATATTTAAAAAAGGAGAACGTGTTAAAAAGAATAATTATAGGCCGGTAAGTTTAACGTCAACAGTGGGTAAGATTCTAGAATCCATAATTGCAAATAAAATAAGGGCACATCTAGAATTACACAGACTGATAAAACTTTCACAACACGGGTTTCTTAAGGGTTTTTCGTGCCTTACAAACTTACTGTCTTTTTATTCAGAAGTTTACGAGGCAGTAGATTGTGGCAAAGAATATGATACAATATATCTAGATTTTAGCAAAGCTTTTGATAGAGTTCCTCACAAAAGATTAGTTAAAAAGCTGGAAGCTCATGGTATAGGAGGAGCTGTGCTCAGATGGATCAAACAATGGTTAAAAGACAGAAAACAGAGGGTTTGCATAAATGGAGAGAAATCAGAGTGGGGCTCGGTTACAAGCGGGGTACCACAAGGCTCGGTACTGGGTCCTCTATTATTCATCGTATATCTAAATGATCTGGATTCGGATATCAGTAGTAACCTAAGTAAATTCGCAGACGACACTAAAATAGGTAGAACTATAAATGGAAAAGAAGACATTCATGCTTTACAGGAAGATCTAAATAGATTATCTGAATGGTCGGACAAATGGCAAATGGAATTTAATGTTGAAAAATGTAAAGTAGTTAAAATGGGTACTGTAAAAGACAATACTAGTTATAAGCTAAATAACCATGAAATCATGAGTTCTCAGTGTGAAAGGGATTTGGGAGTTCTTGTGAGTAGTAGTCTTAAGCCAAGAGAGCAATGCACAGCAGTCAGAAATAAAGCAAACAGAATTTTAGGATTTATCTCAAGAAGCGTCAGCAATAGGACGGAAAAAGTTATTTTGCAGCTCTATCTTGCATTAGTTAGGCCCCATTTAGATTATGCTGTGCAATTCTGGTCACCCTATTATAGAATGGAAATTGAATCCTTGGAGAGTGTGCAACGAAGAATGACCAAGATGATACACAATATCAGAAATCTACCATATGAGGACAGATTAAAAAAACTTAATCTACATTCTCTAGAGAGGCGAAGAGTTAGGGGGGATATGATTGAAGTGTATAAATGGTTTAAAGGGATTAACAAGGGAGATATTAATAAAGTTTTAAAAATTCATGATCAAACCAGAACTCGTAATAATGGATTTAAGCTTGATAAATTTAGGTTCAGAAGGGAAATTGGTAAAAATTGGTTTGGTAATAGAGTAGCTGATGCATGGAACAAGCTTCCTAGTAGGATAGTAAATGCCAATACCTTAGACACCTTCAAATGTAGATTAGATAGACATATGACAGAGGTAGGGTGGGTATGAATAGGTTAGTGCTTATTAGAAAAATCATAAAAAAAAACAGAATAAATAAGTAGAGTAGAATAGAATAGGTTAGACATGCTGAAAATACAATTCAAAAATGGAGCTGCCTCGTGTGTGCCAGTAGGCATGTTGCAGTGTCCTCTATTCTTATGTTCTTATGTTCTTATGTTGTACTCTTATTCTTAATACCATTACAAATACAGTATTATTAGTTATGGCCAAGAATCTAGCTTACACTGAGGTCGCATACGCCTCCCATGTGTAAAGGCAAGAAATCCCAAAAAGATCCATGTCAGATTTTCTTTAAATGCCCGGAAAAAACATCAATGCAGGTTAAAAAGATGCCATGAGCTTATTAATCAAGTAACAACTCATTAACTTACCTTATACTGGATTGAATATACATTGTTTCTACACATGACTGAAGTAGTCATTACTGCCACGTTTTGTCAAAGGTACTCCACTGACAAGCATTATTGGAATAATGCAAGTAAGCTATTGTTCTTATTAATTATCCTGGTATAAATTGTAAATATGTGTCATTATTTTCATTTTATTTTTAATAATATACAGAGTTTCTTACGTTAAGACAACAAAAAAGTAAAGGAAGTAATAAAACTTTTGTTGAAAAGTAGTCTCTCTCTGAATCCCCAGATTATGTTAGTTATACTTCTAATTCTGCTATAAATAGGAACTTTAGCTCTTTTCTACATGTGTTATGCTTCATATACATAGTTAATGTAATTATGTGTGGTAGGTGTATATTTGAAAGCTTATGATGTAATAATTGTTCAGTCAATAATTAAATAAATATTTTATCAGCAGAATGGCTTTTGTGTATGCAGTTGACCAAGCATCTATTCAAATTTCCACGTCGAGCATTTATGTATGCAAGAGTACACTGACCGTAATCCCCCCTTGTAAGGGAGGTGGCCAAGTCGGAGCACATATATTCCCAAAAAGCCAAGGTGTATAATCATATACTACACTGAAAGCCTAATGCAAGTCTGACCTGCTATTTTATTGAAACTATTATTCTAGGTGGGTATTTTTGCTCTTATCTTAGTACGAGCTCTATAAGCTACTGTCCAGTTGGTAACAGACTTCAAGACCTCTGTTTTGAGCCAGAATTTAATTCTCCACATCCGCCTTATGCTTGCTGCGTAATTGACTTGCTTTGATAAGACAAATTCTGGATGAGTATTGTAAGTCTTGGAATTTACTGATCCAATTGGGAGTGAACTCAAGACTTCATGTTTTTTTTTATTCAGGCTCTAATTCCCTAACAGACTTGTACCTAATGAGAGTAACTTATTTCAAAATACTAAAATTCTATACGTGCATTTTTGCCTTATGGATGTACAAGGACTTGAAGTTATTGCTCTAATTGGGAGTCAAACTCAAGTCTCCATGTCCCCGAATCAAGTGCTAAGCCACTCAAGTGTTGTTTCTTATACATTGTAGGAAAAAAATTACATGATTATACTGAACTATTAAGGAAATCAAAATTATAATTAAAATGTTACTATCAAGAATAAATTCTAGATCTCCTATGCTTGCTTCTAGTTTACTATGTTTCTTTAATATCTCTAAATTTGCAAATAAATACTATTTTACACAAATCGACGAACAGTCTAAAACACGCAATCCTTTTGCTCAAATCTATATCTCAAAGAGTTTAAATATCTGTATTGGATGGCAGAGGGAATGGACAGTGTTAGCATTAGAGTCCTACTATATACCTCTAATATCGGTGGACCGACTGATTTCCAGGCAATGGCTGAATAACCAGATAGACCTTACTTCCCCAAGTAATAAGTATTGACATAATACGGTGAAAACTAAACCTACCCTATACCAGGATCGAATCTGGGACCTCTATATTGCCAGCCTCAGACAATATCACTGCGCTTCAATGACCCCACTTTTAAGGTGAATATGTTTAATGTAAATTTAACTCTTATGTTTCATTATTTAATGTTTATTTAATAAATTGCATCTTAATCTAAATTTGTAATCTTATTACTTCTCTCTTATTTATAAATTCCCCATAATTAGCATAAAGATCATAAACGTATACTGTATTGTTATATGAAGAATGACAGAATCACCAATCTTCCCTTCTTATTCTCCCAATTTGCAAATAATTACTATTTTACGCTAGTCAACTTTATATCTGTGTTATGTAGGTTAAAAGTCTGTGATAAATGGCGGAGGCAAGGAAGATTGATAACAGTAGGGTATATTTCTTGTCCTCAAGGTGTCAAGAGATTGAGGGGAATTTTTCGCTGGTGAATGTGTATACAGTACTTTGACTTTGCCACCCCTCTCACAACGGGGATTGAGGCCATTGTTTATGCATGTATGTAGGTAGTTCTCATACCAACCTGATCTTACTGCAACTTATTCTTTAATCTTTGTTTATACTCAAACTGTTCTTTTATAAAAATTAACCATTAATGAATACTGTACTATCAAGATATTATATCACTGTGAAAGTTGTATATCTCAATTTTAAATTGAAATTTAATTTCATACATGAAAGTAATATTTGTTACAGAGCATTTTAATATCCGTCTTAAACAGAGAATTCATTACTCTTATTTACAAGAAATACACTGTAAATTACTCTTGTTTAGGAGTAATTGATGGTGGGTTTTAAATACTTTCTAAAAGAGCCAGGCATATAAAAATAAATAGAGGCAGCATTATTTTGGAATACATTTAACACCCCGAGTCTCATTTTATAGGATATTAAAACAAAATCTATGCTATATTGAATGGTTGAGAAAAGGCTAAAAAGGAAAATTCATCTTTTCATACTTCCTTAGTGGGACTGGTAGTCCTTACAATATTGTATCTTTTAATAAGGAGCTCCTATTAAAATGATTTAACAAGAAAACACAAGCCATAAGAAAAAGATACATCATTTATTTCATAATTTACATAAAAAAAGACAGGGCTATTAAAAATTCAATTTATAAATAATTGAATGTTCCAGCACTGCAAAATT